>JADRCC010465414.1:0-41245 GCA_019843855.1 Hylomyscus alleni
GTACAGCTGAATTCATTGCTACCCTTGTCCATATATAACCTTAGATGACAGCATGCACATGCCTCAAGGTGTAAGAACACACCTCTTTTATTTTCTTCTCCAAAGCTTATTTTTTCACAAATGTTATGGCATCAAAATTCTGTTCACTATGACAATTGCTTCCTAATTCTAGCCTTTATTGAAAAATATTTTATAGGTGATATCATGATCAAAAGTAAAAAGATGATCAATATTGGAAGTCTTACAGTTTCGTCAAACTCTAATATACAACACAGTATGGTTTAGAAATGTGTATGATTAAATGAAACCATAAAGCCAAGCATCAGAGGCACAAATCATTAATCTCAGTACTCAGGAGGCAGCAACAGATGGATCTGTGTGGATTCTAGGCCAACCTGGTCTACATACTGAGTTCAAGGACACTCAAAGCTACCTAGAGAAACCCTGTCTTGAAAAAGTAAGCAAAGAAGTAAAAGATACTGTAAATATTTAAAATATTTAAAAATATTCATGTTATGTATTCTAACTGTTTAATATAATTCTGATTGAGATTATTTTAATGGAAAATTGCACCAACTCAATACCATAATAAATAAATTTCCTTAGTATAAAAAATAAAATTTGAAATAACAATTATAATAATTTCCTTGCCAACAAATACATTTAGCCAGGAATACCTAAAAGGAAATATGTACATTTTGTCATAATCTATGGTACATTTCATCCTTTTCTAAAGTAGGGCAATGTATGTTTCATTCCATTCATGTTTGATTATTATGAAGGTTGTATCTTAGAAGCACGAGAAAGGGAGATAGAAAGACAGCATCTTCTGTATTTCAACATGATTTTATTTTTTGCCTTTGGAATTCCTTTGAAATAAAGCAGATAATATTATTAATTATTTAAAAACAATCAAGAGTAATAAAATTTATAAGAAAAATTGAAATTATAGTATGATTCTCTAAAGGATCTTAAGCTTTTGTTAGAATTACCAATCAGAAGATATTTCTGTTTGTTTATGTTGAGCATATAATAAGCACACTATCAGTAACTCTTCTGTAGTATGCATCTGTAATTTAAAACCTAAGTAATCAATGGATATTTAAACTTTGTTTCAAAAATCCTTTAACATTGAGACAAGGTCCCATTATTCCAATGAGAATAGATTCATATTAATATTCTAGTCCATTTCAATCCCTGTAATGAGCTTAAAATAGCTACTAGCTTGCAGTTCTAGAATTAATGGTAATTAAACATAACGCAAAATATATTTCCATATTTTGTATTGGCCAAATGATTTCATCTCAGATGTAGTATGATTCTTTTCAGAGATGATTACTTCTATTTAATCTTTTATCCAATTTTAATTTGAATTTCATATTGTTCCTGACTGTTTAATGAATATTTGGGGAGATGGGCATAGTGTTGTTAATTATACTGGAGACTGAGGAAAATTAATTCTTTTGGACCTAGAGTCAGCTAGTTAATCGATTTCTGATGAAACTGGAATTAAATACAGATAGTTCCCCCTTCCTTCATTCATTTTAATTCTTCTCTGTTTCAATTCAGTCAGACTACATCAGGAAGACATTGTTGAAAAATCAATTTTGGAGGAATATTGGACATTATCCAGATGATAATGGATGGGTAATCTTTTCTGTCAAGGTATTTTCATATTGATTTCTCAAAGTGAAGAATTTTTAGTTTCAGTTATTGAAAAGTAAAAGGACCATTATAATTTATAATTTATATCTAAACAATATGTAATTGTCTATTAATAATTGGCTCATGTAATCACATATAAATGTTGGCATGTCATTACAAATAATAGTTAAAAAGTCAGAGGCAGAGGGTAAATTCTTAAATGTGTATTCTCAAGCATATTTCAAGCTAAATACTAAGTACTATATTTGAGTAATTGACTAATGAGAACAGCATTCATACTAACTGTTCAATGTTCACAATTATAAAGTGATATAAGTAGATTTTTATACCTAGTTTTATACTATAAATATATGAATAACTTAAAAATTAAAACACAACATGATAATAATGGCATGCCATGATTGCTTTTAGTTGGTAAATACAAATGTAAGAAATTCCTACATATTTTTGTATTGCAAGGTATAATTTGATGCTTCATGGAATATATAAACATATATAACTATATAGAATGACATGCCCAAATAAGAATATTAACTGAAAGTATTAATTTCGATGTGCATTTAATTATACTTAACCAATTTCTGTTATCAAAGCATATTATAACAGAAATCATAATTATTGACAATATACTTCCAAAAATTAGAAAATGATTGTTGATGTGTGTACTTTAAATTGTTTCCTCACATTTTCAATTTTCCTTGAGAATTATATGAAAGTCTAAGTACCATAATGGAATAGCAATAAATATTTGATTTTAATTCTGAGCTCCTATAACAATATATTATTCTCTGGGTAGTTCTTGAGAACAGGTAGTTCTGTTGTAATTGGGAGGAGGAATCCAATTTCCAGGCACTGACAGGCTTGTATCTACTACAAGGACTTGACCACTTCCAAAATTGATTCTTGAATTGTGAATTTCTAAGAAGTGCTGTTTCACAGTTGTTTAACAACAAATAATACCTTTCCTTAAATCCTTAAATTTCCTTTTCTGTAGTGCTTGTTAATCAGCTAGTGAAGCTGTGGCTTTTGTGACATATATCTCTTATTAGTGATTTTCTCCCAAATCATGGCAAGTAAGTTTTGACATTTTGACATTTAGCAGAAAGAAAAATATGGTAAATGTGGCAGATACAATCCTGAGTGAACTGAATATTGAACTTTTTCTGGGTAATTTGTGTCAATGTCACACAAAGATAGATATATCTGGGAAGGGAGAATATAACTAAGAAAATACCTTCACAAAACTGACATTTGGAAAACTGTAGAATATTATCTTAATTAATGAATGAAGTAGGAGGTCAAACCCATGGTGGCTCATGCTATCCTTTGTCATGTGGTCTTGGTTTGTTCGAGGAAGCCAGCTGAGCAAGACCTGAGTAGGTCAGTAAGAAAAGTCTCTCTGTGGTCTGCCATAAATTCCACATCCAGCTTCCATCCTTGAATTTCTGCCCTGACTTCAGTTTCTGGAAGACTGTGATCAGGACAGATAAAGGGAAATAAACTTCTTTTTCAACATTTATTTTAATCACAATAAGACAAACTTCATTAATATTCTACTGACGCACATGTGATAGAGTTGACTCTAGGACTGGATACAGGTGAAAACTCACTGCTTTGGAAATAGGCAGCAGATGTCTGAATTGGATGGCATACTCATATACTTTGTAAATTTCAGGCAAGCCTGGGCTATATTGAGAGACCATGTAAAAAAAACATCAAAAAATAGATTAAAATTCAAGTTATTTATTAAGAAGTGACTTGATTCATATAAATAAACCAGTAGACACATTTTTTCTTCCTGAACCACATCACAGTAGCTTGAATTTTTGAATGGTATCAATTGAAAATGTTTTTCCATTTTTTTAAAAAAGAAAATGATTGCTATTCTAGATTTCAAATATTTTGAAGGAGAGTAAAAATGTGATATGAATTAATTATGAGAGTTTATATTTAATGGCAAACAAACATAAGTGTCCTAATTCTAATGATGAATTTTTTAAAGGGATTTGACTAGCATCAATAAATCCAAATGATTTAATGTTCAAATTTTATCAATAATTTTCAAGAAAAAATGATAAAAGAAATATTAAAATAGTACTAATGATGTTTCTTATTTAAGAAAACTGGCAGTTGTTTCTCCAAAATACAGTTCACATTAATATCCTAATATTTTTCATGTCATCTATGCATTTAGAACTTTCCTGGTGAACTATTTTATTTCCTTTAATAAATTGGATTTTTTAGTAGCTGGTTATAATTTTGCATTGATCTGGAATTTAACAGATACACTACAAAATTTCTAGTCATTTTATCAAAGTATTGGAAGAGAAACAAAAGGTCCTTCTAGTATTCCAAAAGCAGAAAGGCAGGGAAAAAAAACACCTGGTGAATTATTAAATAACATTTTGAATATCACTGATGGATACAATAGACAAAGAAAGCAAAATGACTGATCTTGGTGGACACAGTAAGAGTAACTATCAGGGAGAGTGGTTGAAGCATTGACTTTATCATGCACATTACTTTGACCTTTAAAATGTTCCCCCAGTATTTTCTGAAACACCAGTATCTCTGAGTTTCAATAGATGTCTTTTTTTTCTTAAATGTGAAAAAGAGAGAAAGAGAAAAGAACAAGAAGTGGCTGTTAGAAGTAGAATTTGATAAACATACTGACATCCATCACCTGAAAGTTTCCCCCGACTACACAGGAATGTATGAGAATCTTTTAAGGGAAAATGGTGTAAGTCCATGGAAGCTGCACCACTATCTTCAGAGGGTCATTCATCTGTCTTCACGACACACATGTAAGTGTAACTGGAGCAATGGTGTCTTCCTTTATATTTGTCATAGTATTTTCTACCTTGTTGATATCCCTATATAAAACTTTTGTTTACCTTTAAGGCCAACAAGTAGATTCTGAAAACCTAGATGCAATATCATTTTATTGGCAATCACAACATTCTAGATTTATATATTTTTATAGAATAGTAAGTCTTCATATTTAGCTCAAGTCAGTTCCTGATTTTTGGAAACAACTATAGTTAGCAGAAAATACAAATGCTTATACTCATTAAGACTGGCTGTGAACTATACTGTGGCAGTTCTCTTGTAAACATAATAACAGCATAAGTGACTTTTGTTGAGGACATTAGTAGGATTTATTTACTTGTCAATGTTGAAATTTAAAGGTCAAGGAAGTGAAAGATTGACACAAAAATATCAGCTTTATGGATTTGTTGTGAGTCATAGTTCAGTTTGAAAGGACAGACTTAATTCCTTGTATATTTTCAGTGTATCAGCCTGAATGACCCTTCATCTTTGTCCACTAAAGACATCAATGTCTCATGACTTATTCGTGTTTTCTGACTAGGATACATAAAATATATCCATGAATAGAATCATATTTTTGTTGATGAAGAAACAATATTATCAAATATATCTTTTTTACTTTTACAAAATTCTACAATCAAATGATCTACTATCTAGTACAAGTAATCACTCAACTGCACAAGTGTCATGAGGTATATGGTCTGTATGTTCTGGTCTGTGTGTTAAGTGGAACTGACAAAACTTGACTGAAATGTCTTACATTGACCTGTTTTTAAACAAATGTATATGAAATTTAATTTTCAGATAAAAATGAAGAAATACTTGAGTTATTAAAGATAAATCATTTTACTCATTAGAAAATAGTAACAAATAGTGCAAGGATCAATTCTATTCAAGAGAAATCAGAGAAAACGAGACATAAAAATAGATTTTTTAAATTTTCTTTTCCTATATCATTAGATTTTTTCCTTTCTTTTGATTTTTTTGTCCTTTTTTTTGGTATTCACTCCATTCTAGCTCTCTGAAACCTATTATCCTTAGATTTACTTATTTATTGATTGATTTAGTGGTGTAAGTATTTGGAGAGGTGAGTAGATCGTGGTGTGTTTCTTGAGGAGAGAGAACTATTTTTAAGTATTGAAAGTCTTGAAAGCAATTGCCTTTCTCCAATAAAACTTTTTGCCATTCTCCTCTGTAAAATCTTTTGCAGTCTTAGTAAAGATATTGACTTACTTTAAACTTTTTATTCCTGAGCTCAGCTACAATGTCTGAATTGAAATATTGCTTGAGTGGCTGGCTGTGAATAGCTGTGATAATGTAATATTTAGTATACAATCATATTTATTATCTTACAATGAAATCTAGTAATGAACATAACATACTTCTAAAACTGTTCAGAATTCATTATAACAGGTACATTCCACCCCTCCCCATTAATGTATATCTACCATGATAAAAGAAATATTGGTTGTTAACAAGCACCAGTGGTTTTCTTTCATTTTTAGTTATTTTATTTATATACATCCCAGATATTTACCTCCACTTCCATTCTTCCCTCCCAGAGTAATCTACCCCACTTACTCCCTAAGCATCTGAAAGGGTGAATGAACCCTCCACTCCCCTTCCCTGGGGCATCAATTCTCTTGATTAGGTGCATTCTCTTCCATTGAGCAAGAAAATTCTTTGCTACATATATGTCCTGGGTCTTGGACGAGTACATCTTTTATTTTTTCCTGGCCTAGTCTGTAGTAGCACCCAGCAGTCCAGGTTATTTGACACTTTCGGACTTTGTAAGGCATTGCTATCCCTTTCAGTTCCTTCAATCATTTTCCTAACTCTTCCATGGTAGTTCAAAACCTCAGTCCAATGTTTGGCTGTAAGAATTACTGGAAGTGGTCTCTTTAAGGTCCATCTCTCCATCTGAAATGTTGGGCATTTCAGCTATGATAATCCCAATTGTGTCCTAGGATCCTTTCACATCCCTGGTATCTGAGACTTTCTAGAGGTTTCCTCCTGTCCTCCACCCTCTAGAGGTGCATATTTTTATTTCTTTTCCTGGCCCTCTGGGCTTCTCTCCTACCTTTCCACATTCCTGATCCTGACCTCTTTTATCTCCCCCCTCCCCTCTCTCACCCATGTCCCTCCCTTCCTCTGCCTCTGGTGATTATTTTGTTCCCTCTTCTAAGTGGGATTGAAGTATACACACTTTGGCCTTCCTTCTTCTTAAGCTTCATATGGTCTGTTAGTTGTATCATGAGTATTCTGAACTTTTTGGTTAATATCCATTAATCACTGAGTAAATACCATGTATGTGGTGTAGAGTCTGGGTTGCCTCACTCAGGATGATATTTTCCAGTTCTATCCATTTGCCTACAAATTTCATGATGTCCTGGGTTTTAATAGCTAAGTAGTCCATTGTGTAAATGAACCACATTTTCTGTATCCATTTTTCCATTGAAGGACATCTGCATTTTAGACAAGGGATCACCCACCTATCTTCAAAGTTCTGCTTTTTAAAAATTAATTATTCTGGGACTGGTGAGATGGATCAGCAGGTAAGAGCACCAATTGCTCTTCTGAAGGTCATGAGTTCAAATCCCAGCAACCATGTGGTGGCTCACAAACACCCATAATGAGATCAGACACCTTCTTCTGGGTACATCTGAAGACAGCTATAATGTACTTATAATAAATAAATAAATAAATAAATAAATAAATAAATAAATAAATAAAATATCATTTAAAAAAAATAATTATTCCATTCATTTACATCTCAAATGATATCCTCCTTCCTAGTTACCTTTCCACAATCCCTCCCATCCCATTGACCCTTTTCCCTCTCCCCTTTGCCTCTGTGAGTGTGCTTCCCAACTCACCACCCCACTGCTTCTGCATCCTCCTACACTGGAGCATCAAACCTCCACAGTACCAAGAGCCTCCCCTCCCGTTGATGTTGGACAAGGCCATCTTCTTCTACATATGTATCTGGAGCTATGGATCCCTCCTTGTACACTCCTTGGTTGTTGGTCTATTTCCTGGGAGCACTGGGTGGTCTGAACAGTCTTCCTATGGGGTTGCAATCCACATCTGCTTCTCCAGTCCTTCTGCCAGCTCCCCAATCTAGTTCAACAGGCTCAATCTGATGGTTGACTGTGAGCACCCACATCTGCATTTGTCCAGGGCTGGCAAAGTCTCCCAGGGAACAGCCATACCAGGTTCCATTTAGCAAGTGCCCCTGGGTAACAGCAACAAGTCAGAGTTTGGTATCTACAGACATGATGGATTCCCAGGTGGGGCAGTCCTTGGATTGCTATTCCTTTAGTCTCTGCTCCATTTCTGTCCCTGCCTTTCATTTGGAAAGGAAAAGTTTTGACCCAGAATTGTTCCTATCAAAAGCAAATGTACAGACAGCAATGGACATCTAGAGACAGACCCACTTGGGATCCATCCCATGGGCTGGCACCAAACCTGCCACTATTACTGTTAGCATGTGGTACTTGAAGACAAGATCCTAGCATGACTGTACTCAGAGACACTCTACTAGCACCTGACTGAGACAGATGCAGATACTTACAGCAAACCATTAGACTGAGATCAGGGATCCCCCTATGAAAGAGTTAGGGGGTGGACTGAAGGAGCTGCAGGGCATTTCAACACCTGAAGGAAACACAGTATCAACTAACCTGTACCCTTCAGAGCTCCGAGACTAAGCTGCCAACCAAAGACCATACCTGTGCTTGTCTGTGGTCATTGTTACATAGGTTTCAGTGGACTGCCTTGTCTGGCCTCGGCGAGAAAGGATGCTCTTAATTCTGTAGAAACTTGATGCCCCAGGGAAGGGCGATGCTAGGAGTTTGGGGTGGCAATGGTTAGGTGGGTAGGGGAGCACCCTCTCAGAAGCAAAGGGGAGGGGATGGCATGAAGAAGTCATGGAGTAGGGACCAGGAATAGGGGAAATCATTTGGAATAGAAATACATAAAATAATTAATAAAAAAGCAATTTGCATCTGTTTCAGTAAGTTGTTGACACAGCTTCTCATAAGACCATCATGCATGGATAGAGCTTTCAAGTGTTCTGTTAGGTTGAGGGTATAGGATCTCTCCAGTTTCTTTATGAAAACACTTAGTGCTATGAAATTTTTTCTTATCACTGCTTTCATTGGGTCCCATAAGTTTTGTTATGCTGTGTCATTATTTTCATTAAATTCTAGAGTGTCTTTAATTTCTTTATTTATTTCTTCCCTGACAAAGTTACCATTGAGTTGGGAGTAGTTCAGTTTCAGTGAGTATGTGGGCTTTCTGTTTGTTGTTGTTGTAGTTGTTGTTGTTGACCAGTCATAATCTGGGATGATCTGATAAAATGCAAAGAATTATCTTAATATCCCTGTATCTGCTGAGGCTTGTTTTGTGTCTGATTATATGGTCAGTTTTAGAGAGGGTTCCACGAAGTGCTGAGAAGAAGGTATATTCTTTTGTTTGGGGGTACAATGCTGAGTAGATATCTGCTAAATCCTTTTGGTTCATGTCTTCTGAAAGTTTCCCTGTGTCTCTGTTTAATTTCTCTTTCAATCACCTGTCCATTAATGACAGTGGGGTTATGAAGTTTCCCTCTATTATTGTGTGAGGATCAGTGTGTGTTTTGAACTTTAGGAAAGTTTCATTTACAAATGTCTGTGCACTTATATTTAGGGCATTGGTGTTCAGAATTGAGAATTCATCTTGGTGGATTTTTTTCCTTTGATGAGTATGAAATGTCTGTCCCCATCTGTTTTGATCACTTTTGGTTGAAATTCTAATTTATTAAATTTTAGAAAGTCTACTCCAGCTTGTTTCTTGAGATCAGTGGCTTGGAACATGTTTTTTTTTATCCAGCCATTTACACTGAGGTAGTCTTTGTCACAGAAGTATGTTCCTTCTATATAACAGAATGAATGATCCTGTTTAGGAATTCAGTCTGTTCTTTTGGGGAATTGAATCCATTGATGTTAAGAGATATTAATGATCAATGATTGTTAGTTCCTGTAATTTTGTTGTTTGTGGTGGTATTATGTATATGTGTGGTTCTCTTCTTTTGGGTTTGTTGTGAGATAATTAATTTCTTGTCTTTTCTTGAGTGTAGTTACCCTCCTAGTACAGGCATTTTCCTTCTAGTATCTTCTGTATGGCTGGATTAGTAGAATGCTCTTGCTTGTACATGGGTTTGTCATGGAATATCTTGGTTTTTCCATCTAAGGTTATTGAGAGTTTTGCTGGGTATAGTAGCCTGTGGTCTCTTATGGTCTGCATCTGTCCAAAATCTTCTGGCTTTTAGCATCCCTCTAGAGAATTCTTACGGTCAGCCTTAACTCTCATCTCACAGGAAAGAAAGACCACCACACAAGTTCCTTCCAGCCACAGTTTACTCAGGCCTTGAATGTCACAGATGGAATAAAGGTGTGCCCCCGAGCAGCCCGTGAGCTCAGCTTATATGCCCTTAGTGACTGTCTATGGTGCCATACTACGTTTCATCTCTCCATAGGCTGCCGAGATCTTACGAAAGATCATGCCACAGGCTGGGTCTGCCCACTTGCCAGAAATGGAGTTGTATGACACATATCCGGGGCTGGACTCAGTGCCATCTTTGGGGTGGGGCACAGCGCACCACAAATTCTGATATACTTTTGATAGATTGCTGAAGCTGTAAGTTTTATTTTATTACTTGAGCAAATTAATATGTCTCCTGGTACCTTTTATGCAGCTATGGATCTAGGATATATACCTTCTTCTCAGTACCTGTCTATAAATACCAGCAGAATCAGTATGCTTTTAGTTGGCAAGGCAAGAAGTACACCTTTATAGTTTTGCTTAAACAATATATTAACTCTCCTGTCTTGTGTCATAACTTGGTGAAAAAGTGGTCTTGATTGTCTCTTCCACAAAATATCACACTGGTTCATTATATTGATGATATTATGTTCATTAGACCAAATGGTCAGGGGGTAGGAGCCACTTTGGACTGTTAAATTATTGTTAACACATAATTTTATCAAAGGATGGAAATAAATCCAACCAAAATTCAAGGATGGTCCACCACAGTAAAATTCTTATCAGTCCAGTAGAGTGGGGATATTCCTTTTAAGGTGAAAGATAAATTATTGCACCTGGCCCTTCCCACTACTAAGAAAGAAGTACAAAGTTTACTCTGTGTATTTGGATTCCAGAAAGAACACATTCCTCACTTGGGTGTGTTACACAGACCCATTTAAGAAGTGAACTTGTTTTATGTGGGGCCTGGAACAAGAGAAAACTGTTCAATAGGTTCAGGCTGCTGTGCAGGTTGCTCTACAACTTGGACCATTTGATTCAGGCAGACTTGGGGCTGGAGGAGTTTAGAGTTCTACATCTTGTTCTGAAGGCACTTAGAAGATTGCCTTTGAGGCAGCTAGGACAGGGTTTTAAAGTCTACACACACAGTGAGACACTTCCTCCAACAAGGTCACACCTACTCTGATAAAGCCCAACTTTCAAATAGTCTCACTCCCTAAGCCAAGCATATTCAAATAACCATAGATATTTTTAAGGTAAGGTTAACTGAATAGGTGGATGAGTAACCAAAATATGAACATTAAGCATATTAACCCCTGGAACAATTTCTTCCTGATTCACCCCTTTCTTGAACCACTCAAGTCTGTTTTCTTCTCTTCCCTGTATGAAACCCACCAAGTTCAAATTTTATTGCCTATCTATTTATTTATTTATTTATTTATTTATTTATTTAATATGAATGGCATTCTGAGTAACTCATTTGCTTGCAACTAATTGGGAATTGGGAATTCCAAGTTAATATCCTTACCCATGAGCCTCTTTATTTTCAAAGCACTTTTTGGTTCAATTTATTCTTATATAAATAGCCTGCTTACAATTTTCTTCCCTCCACTCTTTTCAGTTCCTCCATTACATCACTCTCTCCCAAAATCCACTCCTCCCATTTCCCTTCAGACAAAAGCAGGCCTCCTAGCAATATTAACCAAGCATAGCAGAACGAGTAACAATAAGACTAGCACAAACCCTCATATCAAGTCTGAATGGGCAATACTGTAGGAGGAAACCAGTCCTAAGCACAGGAAAAATGTTTGAGACTCCCCTACTCACACTATTAGGAGTCTGATGAGGACTCCAAGCTACACAAACCTAACATATATGCAGATGACCTAGCGTAAATCCACATAGGCTCTGTGATTGTTGCTTCAGTCTCTGAAAGAACTTATGAGCCCTGCTTAGGTAATTCTTTGGGGTAAGTTCTTATAGAATCTTTGATCTCTCTGACTCCAACAATCCTTTCTCCATATCTGCTACAGGGTTTTCCAAGGTCGTCCTAATATTTGCCTGTGGGTTTCTATATCTGCTTCCATTAACTGCTAGATGGATGTTCTCTGATGATTGCATCCATCCATAGACCTTGGCTATCTAGCCCCTTGATCCTGGTCATAAGAAGACAGCGTCAGGAATGGGCCGTGATATTTGTACATGTACCAGGAAAGTTTGGACCTTGTGCTTTGCATTGTCCTGATCTGCTGTATTTAAATGAATCTTGATGAACAGTTGCCATCCAGTTTCACAGGATTCTCTGACTCACAATTTCACTTGGGAAAACCAAAATCTCAAGAATGATTTCTTGAACCATAGTCAGAGTGAGGCTTCTGTGATTCTTTTTATCCTTTTCCTACTGAGTTTGCTTAGCAACAGATTTCCTCTGAAGCATGTGTTTGCTAGTGCACTATTCCTTCAACTCAAGATCTATAGAGACTTGGATTTTCTGGAATCATTTCACTCCATTGAGGAACTAGTTTAAAAAAAAGAAAGCTTTGATAGTTTTCTTCTTACTACTATAAGATTAAGTTTTCAAACTGCCCTGTGGGAACTTAGCCTTAAGTTAAACTCAGTGAGACTGGCTCCCAGTACCTAGAAACAATGGGAGGTCAGTTCCCAAGAACCCACAAACAAGGGAGCCAAGAAGACCTGGCCGGACAACCCAGAAACAACCTTGCCCAAAACAATTGCCAGGTGGCTAGCCTGCCCCTGGACCCTAGAACGAGCCAGCACCAATCAGAAACCACCCAATACCTTACCCTTACCCTGTCTTCCCTTTTGCCCCAGCAACTGCACAAGAATAAAAAGCTGCCTAAGATCTTGCTGGGGCCAGACTCCTCTACCCCTGAGAGGGATATGAGTCTCGCCTCAGCTAGCTGGAATAAAAAGCCTCTTGCAGACTGCATCAAGTTCATGTCTTGGTGGTGTGTGTGGTCGTCACTCCTGGGATTTGAGTGTGGGGGGGCCCTCCGGGAATCTCATACTGCCAACTTCAATTTCTGGTTATATTGAGTTCCTGCAGCTACTTCTAGAGATCTGAGTTCATCTCCATCTTGAAAAGTGATTGAAAGACACATGTAACCAAGGTCTTTTTTACTTATGTTCCAGTTCCTAAACAATGACTCTGAGACTTAATTATTCATGAGTAAATGCCTATCTCATAAGCTTGGGCTTGTCCCAAGACTAGCTCATGAATTATATAACACATATATTTTTATTTTATGTGTGTCACATAGCTGGTTATTTCTCCTCAGTTTCATGAATCTCTCTCCTCAGAAAGTAGGTAGTAAATATTCTCACACATCTCTAACTCTCAAAGTTCTAATCTCTCTACCTGCTGGATGTCCCGACTTTTCATCCTGCATCAGCTCAATAGATGTCGGATTTTACTAACAGATGATGCTTTCACACAGTACACAGGGCATTTTGTCTACTAATGCCCATCTTGAACTTTTCTTTTGGCTTCTAGTTATTTGGCTTCAGAATCTTGATCCTGGAGCTCATCATGGCTTCATCCTTACAGGGGTAGATTTCGACAGAGGCAAAGCTCTCACAAAATTTTGCATATTATCCATTTATTTTTTGATTTGTGACCATACACTGGAGTCTGTATTAACCACCATAAGCTACCCTATAGAAATCACAAGTAAAGTAAATATGAAAATATGTTTAAATAAATTTGACAGTATCATTTATGATTCTGCAACAGTTTTTGCTAATGCGGAGAAAACTCTCAGCTATTTTATAGAAACGATGAGCGGATGAGTGAGGCTATGACAGTGAAAGGCATTCGATTGCCAGGCAGTGGTGGCACACGCCTTTAATGCCAGCACTTGGGAGGCAGAAGCAGGCAGATTTCTGAGTTCTAGGTCAACGTGATCTACAGAGTGAGTTCCAGGACAGCCAGGGCTACACAGAGAAACCCTGCCTCAAAAAAAGAGAAAGACATTCAATTATAATTGTTAAAATTTGAAGTGCCACTAGTTTACACTAACCCAAGAGCTAACAATGCCATTAACAGCTTTGAAAAACAATAACAGAGATTTCCTTGCTCTGCTGTGTCCCATTTATATGGAATTCCTATCCATAAACTTGAAATATTCTTTAATTTATGAATTTATTTTGGTTTCAGAGTTATAAAAATGGCATTTTTTTAAATGTGTTTCAGCCTTGGGATAAAAGATGAAAGCCGTGTGTCTCATTTGTAATTTTGGTGCCAAACAAAGACTTTCAAAGATGATCAATTTTCTTCAGAGAAGTCACCTAGGCACCCCAAACAAATACCACTACAGGTTTATTTTGAACATCCTTCTTTGTGGCTTGTTTACATGAATGATGATTATTTTCTTTTAGTACTCGAACCTTATTTTGATTTAATTCATAGTTCCATGGTGTATTTTATGCTAATTTATTATTATATTTTTACTTACATTTCCCCATGCTAATTTTGGATCACTTGATTTGTAACTATGTGTTTATTCTATATCATTTAGTAATTTCTCCCCTTTCCCTCATTTACAATAGTCCTATGCTAGCGATTTCAACAAGATAACAGCCTGTGGAAATATTCCCTGCAACACACAGAAACCAAAATGAGAAGCCCAAGAAAATATATTCTACATTTGGACATGAAAAAAAAAAAAAAAACGTATTGGCTAACACAAAAGGATAGACATAAGATGTCTTGACCTTGTATTTTATGCTACCTCATGCTTTTGAAAAAACATAAATGAGAAACCTGAACTTATGGGAAAAGAACCAACATCATAATAAGATTTGATAGAATTAGCCTCAAAGAAAGCACATATAAATGACTCAAATTGCAAACCTTAAATCCCACTAAGTACCATATATTGGTTTTTATTTTCATAATATATAAAAAGTTAAAAAAAAAAGCAAATCTCAAATGTGTCAAAGAAGTTTGTCTCTATTATTGTATTTCCTAAATGATAGAAGTTATTAGAAATGCTACTGTGGAAGACATTATATACAAGCTATTACCCAGCACCAGCCTCTCTATAATGCAACTGAAGAACCATGAATATATGCCTACTGGTATACTACTGACAAAACTGTTTTGAGACAATTAACCATTCTCTGACTAAATTTAATGCCTGATTCAAAAGAGAGACTTTTATGCCTAGCACTGTAATCATGGTCAAATGTACGTGGATGGAAAGGTTATGTACCCCAGGGTAGACCATTTTATTAATATTTTGTTAAATGACTACAGCATCATTTCACCTTATACCTACACACCAACTTTCTACCAACCTTGATCACTTTTTTGTCAGTGATCAACTTCTTTGAAACTTGAAACTTGAAACTTCTTTGTCAGTGAGTGGCAGTCAATAGAAATAGTGTAAGTGGGAAAGGTGTTTAGAATAAGAGACCAAAAAGAGCACTGACTGCTCTTCCAGAGGTCCTGAGTTCAATTCCCAGCAAGCAGATGTAGCTCACAACCATCTGTAATGGGATCTGATGCTCTCTTCTGGTGTGTCTGAAGACAGCTGCATGTGCTCACATACATAAAAGAAATAGAATAAGAGACCAAATGTTCAATTTTGAATTGGACAACTATATAGATCTACTTCTTTGAACAAATACTTATTGTTCATTGGGAAAATTGAGGCAAAAAGTCCAAAAGCTGGAGCATGGGGAGAGAGGAAGAAATGCTGTGAATGCTATATTCTTGAGATGGTATGGCCACCATACTCATCAATGCACAGCAGTTTAAGTGACCAATATAAGATCTTTATAAGATCTAGTAGTAAAAATCTCATCATTCCTAAAGTAGATGGCTTATATATCCCACACTTCACTGAGAACATATTGGCAATGACAGTTGTAGGGGTAAGGAGAAATTCCTTTTCTTTTTTAAGGATGTAAATGCTAATAGGATTCATAGTCACCAGTGGAAAATCCTCTTTCCATAACGCGGCATTAATAACTGGAAGCAATGAGTTAAATATGTTTCGCTTTACTTGAAAAATATATTTGATGATGGGATTGAGTTTTGTTGAGGTGAGTATTAATGGAAGTGGAGATGAAAATAGGAGGTAAGTATGATCATATTTCATTGATCAAATGACCTGGAAAATGGAACAATAGTTTTTTTCTTTTAAAAAGAGTGTGTTCTTAACAAAAATTGTGAGTAAATTAACAGATGGGTGCAAGTCACAAAATAATACTGTTATCTCTTGCTATAGTGTATTTAGTGTAGTTGATGACACTCAATTCTTTAATTATTTAAGGGTGTTATTGAATTTAGAACTGACATTTTCATATCATTAATAGTTCTCATTTCCTTACTAAAAACTGATTTCAATAATATATGTTGTGTTATAAATAAATTTTCTCTCAGTAAATTTTAGAATGGTACTAAAGTTATTGAAAATAACAAATGTAGTTTCAGGATAAGGGGGGTAAAAAAACAAATGTAGTTTCCTTAAACTGTCAAACTTTGTTTTTCTGTCAGTGCTTTAATCTTAATTTTACTAACCCAAAAATGACTCTAATCTGATGAGTTGTGCAGTGTGAAAATACCTGATTTAACATCCTATATAAGTCACACACATTTCTGCCACTGATTCCTATCTATCAAACTGTTTAATCTACTAGGTATAGATTCGAATTATGTCTCCTAGAGAAATTTTAAAATTGTGGTTCTCCCATTTCCCAGGAGATGGAAATGCCACTCCACACAGGCCAAGGATTCAAACACATGAGTTTATAGAGGCCAATCCAATTCAAACCATCACAGTACATTCTAAAGTTTATCAGTGTATGGTCATTTTAAATGTATTTCCTGGCCATTCGAAATCAGCTAATTTTCACATGCCCTTTTAAATCCCTTAAGCTTAAGTTTGGTGCAGATTACTTCATAAACACATGCTTGTGGTTGTGATACTACACAAATAATCTCTTCCATAACAGCAAGTATAGTACTACAGCTATAGAAAGTCATTTAAAAAAGAAAAGAAAAAAAAAAAAAAAAGAAAACCATTTACTTTCTCAAATTATGTAAAGTGCACCAAGCCCGCAAATTTTATTACCAAATTTTAAATCATGTTTTTCTCAGTGGACTCAGTGTGGTTGATGTGCCCTTTGTGGAGAAGAAAAAATGTCTCAAGATCAATATTTTTGTTTTGTTTTATTTTGTTTTGTTTTGTGTTTTTATTGATTATTTATTTATTTACATGTCAAATGTCCCTCTTCCCAGTCCCCCTCCACAAATTCCCTATGCCACAACTATCTCCCATTACCCTCTAAGTGAGTACTCCACCACCAACCCACCCACCCCTGTTTCATCTCTCTAACATCCCACTTCACTGGGGCACCAAGCCTCCACAAGACCAAGTACCTCCTCTCCAATTGCCACCATATTAGGAAGGCAATCCTCTGGTACATATGTAGCAGGAGCCATAGATCAGCCTGTTTACACTCTTTGGTCAGGGCTTTAGTCCCTGGGAACTATGAGGTGTCTTGTTAGTTGATATTATTGTTCTTCCTATGTGGTTGCAGTCCCCTTAAGTTCCTCCAGCCGTTCATTAACTGTGGCTATGAGTGTCTGCATCTGTCTTAGTCAGATGCTGTCAAAGCCTCTCAAGGCATCAGTAATAGTATGAGGGTTTGGTGCCCGCATTTGGGATGGATCTCTATTTGAGAAGGTCCCTGATCAGCGATATCATCAATCTCTGTAATATTTTGTTCCTGCCTTTTTTTTTTTTTTAGACAAGTACTATTCAGGGTCAAAAATTTTGGAGGTGGATTGTGTCCCCATCCATCTACTGGAACTGTCAAAAACCTGGAGGTGGTATCGTCAGGGACCATCTCTTCACTGTTGTGACTTCTGGTGAATGTCACAACATTGAATTCTGGGAAACTCTTACATTCCAGGTCTCTGGGATGTTGTAGATGCTCTCCCCACACACTCCTATCCCTGTCAGCTGTATATTTCAATTTATTCTTCTCGCTGTCTGGGCTTGTCTCACTGCTCCACACAAGCCTGATCCAGTCACCTTTTGTCTCCTTCTTTTCTCTCTCACCCAGGACTGTCTATCCCTCTTACTCACATTAGTATTTAGTTTCTACTTCTAAGTGGGACTGAAACATCTTCACTCGAGCCTTCTTTCTTGTCTAATGTCTTAGGTTTTTTGAAGTCTACCATGTGCTTTATGCTGTGTTTTATGACTACTATCCACTTATCAGAGAGTGTATACCATGAAAATCCTTTCAGTCCAGTTACCTCTCTCAGGATGATATTTTCTAATTCTGTCCATTTACCTACAAAATTCATGATGTACTCCTCATTAACGCCTGAATAGTATTCCATTGTGAAAAATGAACCACGTTTTCTGTATCTATTCTTTCTTTGAGGGACATCTGGGCTGTTTCCAACTTCTGGATATTATAAATAGGCTTGCTATGAACACTGTAGAATATGGGTTCTTGTTATATGTTGGAGCATCTTTTGGGTATATGCCCAGTAGGGGTGTCTTCAGGTAGAATTGTTGCTGGAAAACTTTTGTTTGGTTGTTTGTTTTGAGACAGGGTTTTTCTATGTAACCCTGGCTGTCCTGGAACTCACTCTTTAGACCAGGCTGCCCTCAGAAATCTTCCTGTTTCTGCCTTCCAAGTGCTGGGATTAAAGGTGTGCACCACCACAACAAACTCTCTTGGCCTGCCAGTTCCAGCTGGCCACATCATTATGTCCCAGCAGGCTCCTGTTATTCTGTCCCAGTTAGCAAGACCATCTCGCTTACATGCAAGCTCCACACACCCACAAAACATCAGTCATCTAGCACCTAGTTAACTGGTAGAAACATGACTCTTAAGGCTTAGTTATCCAATCAGATTTATATATCAATAAGATCACAATTTACAAGATGCCAATGCAATAATTTTAGAGATAAAGACAATGTTTTATCCCAATTATTCTAACTTTGTAAAAACCTTAGCTACCTATGGCTGTTTAAAATCACTTGGGGTCTGGATGGTCCTCTTCCCCTGCCTCCCTGATGATTTTCTTCTGCTTCTCCTGCTCTCTGACCACTCCTCCTAAACTTCTCGCTCTGCTTCCCTATTCCTGTCCAATCATAGGCCTGTCACTGCCCTAATGTGATTGGACAGAGAAAATGGTACAACATAGAACTATTTCCAATATTCTGAGAAACCACCTGAATGATTAAAAAAGTCATTGTACTAGCCTGCAATCCCACCAGCAATGGAATAGTGTTCCTCTTTCTCTTCCAAGATGAGTTTGGGTTTGCCCTTCATGGGCTTAGTCACTACCATGAGATAATTAGAAGGCAGCTGGCCTACAGAGGAAATTCTCTGCTTTACCACCAATTTCTTCTCTGTTGGCCCTTGTATCCAGCTACACAATATGACCATGAAGGGCTTCCATGGTAACCTAACCTATGGGATCATCTACATGTTAATTGGTGGAATGCTTAGAACAGTCTAGTTATGATTTAATTTGGGAAATTTAGAAATAGAAAATTATGCTCATTATGAAGATCTATATTTGTCTGTAGATATAGATGTTCATATATAAATATATATATTATATATATGAAACTTATTAAAAGTTATAAAGTAAATTTCTAAAATATTTTTCTATATTACAAATATAGAATTTATAATTTTAAATATTGAAGAATTTTTATTAGAACATTTTCATATAATTGCCTTTTACTAATGATTTTCTATGTTTTAGATTTGGTTACTTTAACCTTTCATTAAAATCTCATCTGTCTTATTTTTTTTAAGGGTGCCATAGCTTAGTGAGATACTACAAGGCAGGATGTACTAAATGAAGACTAGTTATACTATCTGTGAATACCCTAGCCAATTAAAACAACACACCTCTAATCCCATCCCATGGGAGGTTGTCTTAGGAGATTGCTGGTTTTGAGGTCTGCAAGACTGTTAAAGAAGTCAGTATGGGCTACAAAGTAGCCTGTATCTAAACAGTTAAAAAAATTATGACATATTTCTTGATTGTATTTATTTAGGCTTTCCAAGATAAAAAAAATACCAGAAGATGAAATGTATTGTTCAAAATATAAAGTATAATTTTCATTTTTCTCTATTGACAGATATTAATCCAAAAAATAGTTGCATAATTCTAAGCAAATAAAAATGATAATTATGGTGGTGGTAGTGGTGGTGGTAATCGTAATGATTCAACAAGGATGGACTAACGGGATCAATATAGGTAGCACTAATAAATAAATTCTTGTATAATGAAGTTAGAGGAATCGTATAGTAATAAGTAATGTTTTGTAGAATATAAGAGAAAATTGAAATTAATTATTCCAATTTGCTTCAAGTGTATGAAAGTTTGCATATGATTTGAGTGTGTTACACAGAATGTATTGTGTTGAAAATTATAGCCATTGCAAAGTATTCAGGGCATAGAAACCTAATCCATCCGTCAGGTTTAGATTTGGGGCTATTGGGAATTAATTAGAACTGCATAAATACTTTGCATGACTGTTGAAATCATTAATCAAAGTAGCTTGTGATTACTTCTGGGAGATTTTTTTATTCACATTATATTCTGCTCACTTTCCCTCTCCCAATCACCACCTTCCACAACACCCCGCACCCCAGTTCCCAATCCCACTCTACTCTGAGAGAGGGCCTCTTGAGTATCCCTCAACCCAGGTACATTAAGACTCTGAAGGGCTGGTTATATCCTCTCCTGGGAGAATTCTTAAGAAATACCCTATGAATACCTGATTGTGGGAGGAAAGCAAAAGCTCAACTTGATCATTAGACTCATATGGAATACAAAGTTCAGGAACATTTATTGGATTCTCATGAAGCCCCTCTTGTTCCATAGAGATTGATAAAGTTGGGCATTTACAAAAACATTTCATAAAGATACTTATTGTTTAATGAAACTGTAACTAATTGACCAATGGGATGTCTTGGTGATATAACTATTACAGTACTGTAAGAAATCTCAATAAACTCAGTGGTTCATTGATCTCAATTTTAGTCAAATTCTTTCTTTTGTCTGAGCTCACATTCTGTTTTGTTTTGGTTTGTCTGTTTTATTTTGTTTGATTTTGGTTGGTTTTAGAGGTTCATTTTTTTGATTTTTCCTATCATGATTAGAATTTTTGTTCATATGTTTCTTAGAAAAGTCCTTTATCAGTAAGATAATCAATGTTAAGTTCCTATAATCCAAACCTGATGACTTTAATTTCTCAGGACTTTTGCAAAAACTCTTGATTTGGTTCATTCCTTCCTACACTCTGTCTTCTACTCAACCTTTCCATTCCAAGTTCCATTGATCAGAGGTCTGAGCATGCAAGGAACTGGGAAAGAGCAATGAGGCACAAATCACCCTGACAGGGAAGAAGATCTGACTTAAAGGCCCACAGACTTGAGAATCAGGCACATGTGTTGGAACCTACTTCTATAGAAAACCAGCTGAAACAACTAGCCTTGTGGGACTGAGAAACTACTAGATCCTTGGACCCCCCATTCATAGCTCACCATTGTTGGGTAGCTGGACTACAAACAACAAAAATTCTTAGAAAATTACCTCAAAGGTGATCATTACCCAAATATGCCAGAAAGAGAGTGGGTCTCCCAGAGTGCTGACAAGCTTGTATGCATAGGTAAGACCACCACTTCTGCTCAAATACTTAGCCCAAGAGGGATCTGCCCTGAGCCATCAGGACATAGGAACATCGAGGGGACAGGATTCTTTTAGTTTCCATCAGCAACTTGGAAGTGACCCTGTGCCACAGCTGTCCACACCCACATTTCTTCTGCAGAGAACTAGTCTCCCAGTAGTTCTCTCTGGTACACAGGCTTGCAGGAAGGACAAGCCACAGTCAGAGATAGCCAGACCAGCTAAAACCAGAAATAACCAGATGGTGAAAGGCAAGGGCAAGAACATAAGCAACAAAAACCAAGGCTACTTGTCATATCAGAAGCCAGTTCTCTCACCACAGTGAGTCTTGGATACCTCAACACATCAGAAAAGCAAGACTGTGATTTAAAATCACATCTTATGATGATGATAGAGAACTTTAAGAAGGAAATAAATAGCTCCCCTAAAGAAATACAGGAGAATACAGGTAAAGTGCTTAAAGCCCTTAAGGAGGAAACATAAAAATTCCTTAAAGAATGGCAGGAAAACACAATGGATCAGGCAAAGAACAAAAACAAAACAATTTAGGATGTAAAAATGGAAATAGCAACAATAAAAAATTCTCAAAATGAGACAATCCTGGACTTAGAAAACTTAGGAAAGAGATCAGAATGCAAGCATCACCAACAGAATACAAGAGATAGAAGGGAAAACTCAGGTGCAGAGGATACCATAGAAAACATTGACACAACAGTCAAAGAAAATGCAAAATGCAAAAAGCTCTTAAACCCAAACATCCAGGAAATTCAGGACACAATCAGAAGACCAAACCTAAGGATAATAAGTATAGAAGAGAGTGAAGATTCCCAACTCAAAGGGCCAGTAAATATCTTCAACAAAATTATAGAAGAAAACTTCTCTAAACAAAAGAAAGAGATGCTCATAAATATAGAAGAGGCCTATAGAGCTCAAAATAGATTGGAGAAAAGAAATTCCTTCTATATCAAAGGGATATGAATTGGAAAAGAAGTCAAATTATCACAATTTCCTGATGATATGATAGTATACTTAAGTGACCCCAAAAAATCCACCAGAGAGCTCCTAACCTGATAATCAACTTCAGCAAAGTAGTTGGATATAAAATTAATTCAAGTAAATCAGTGATCTTCTTCTACACAAAAGATAAACAGGCTGAGAAAGAAATTAGGGAAACACTACCCTTCACAATAGTCACAAATAATATGAAATACCTTGGTGTGACTCTAACTAAGCAAGTTAAAAGATCTGTTTGACAAAAACTTCAAGTCTCTGAAGAAGGAAATTGAAGAAGATCTCAGAAGATGAAAAGATCTCCCATGCTCATGGATTGGCAGAGTTATTATAATAAAAACCTTGCCAAAAACAGTCTACAGACTTAATGCAATCCCTATCAAAATTCCAACTCAATTCACACACTTAGAAAGAGCAATTTGAAAATTCATCTGGAGTAACAAAAAACCCAGGATACCCAAAACTATTCTCAACAATAAGGGAACCTCTGGTGGAATCACCATCCCAGACCTTAAGATGTACTGCAGAGCAATTGTGATAAAAACTACATGATATTGGTACAGTGACAGGCAGGTAGATCAATGGAATAGAATTGAAGACCCAGAAATGAACCCACATACCTGTGGCCACTTGATCTTTGACAAAGGAGCTAAAACCATACAGAGGAAAAAAGACAGCATTTTCAACAAATGGTGCTGGCTCAACTGGAGGTCAATATGTAGAAGAATGCAAATCGATCCATTCCTATCTCCTTGTTCAAAGCTCAAGTCTAAGTGGATCAAGGACCACCACATAAAACCAGATACACTGAAACTAATAGAAAAGAAAGTGGGGAAGAGCCTTGAGCAATGAGGCACAGGGGAAATTTTCCTGAACAGAACACAGATAGCTTATGCTCTAAGATCGAGAATTGACAAAAGAGACTTCATAAAACTGTAAAACTTTGAAAGACAAAAGACACTGTCAATAGGACAAAATGGCAACCAACAAATTGGGAAAATATTTTTACCAATCCTATATCTGATAGAGGGCTAGTATCCAATATATACAAAGAACTTAAGAAGTTAGACTCCAGAGAACCAAATAACCCTATTAAAAAATGGGGTACAGAGCTAAACAAAGAATTCTCACCTGAAGAATAACGAATGGTTGAGAAGCACCTAAAGAAATGTTGAACATCCTTAGTCATCAGGGAAATGCAAATCAAAACAACCTTGAGATTCCACCTCACACATGTCAGAATGGCTAGTATAAAAAACTCAAGTGACAGCAGATGCAGGCAAAGTTGTGGAGAAAGAGGAACACTCCTTCATTGCTGGTGGGATTGCAAGCTGGTACAACCATTATGGAAATCAGTTTGGATCATTCTTCCCCGACGCATCAACTCTCTATGTGACCAAGTACATCCTGTTCCACTGAGGCCAGACAAGGCAGGCCTCTGCTACATAAGTAGCAGGGACCACATACCAGCCCATTTATACTCTTTGGTTGGTTTCTTAGACTCTGGGAGCTCTGAGGGGTCTAGTTAATTGATAATGTGTTTCTTCCTATGGAATTGCAGTCCCCTTCAACTCCTTCAGTTTTTCCTCTAATTCTTTCATTTGTGTCTCTGGGCTCAATCCAATGGTTGTTATTTCAGAGGACAGTCGGGCCAGCTTTTTGTATTGAAGCACTTCTTGGCATCAGCACTAGTGTTGGAGTTTGGTGTTTGCATATGGAATAGATCCTAAATTAGGGTAGTCTCCTTCAGTCTGTGCTCCATTTTTTTGTCCCTGCATTTCCTTTAGACAAGAACAGTTCTGGGGTAAAATATTTGAGATGGGTGCATGGTCCCATCTCTCATCTGGGGGCGATTTCTATGTACTGGGAATTGTCTCTTCAGGTTCTGTTTCTCTCTTTGGTTCATTTCAGCTCATGTCATTCCCATTGTGTCTTGGGAGGCTACAATATTCCTGCTGTCTAAGACTTTCTAATGGTCACCCCTAGTCCGTCATCCCACACTGATAAGAATTCTATTCATTTTCTTGGCCCTCTGGGCTTTTCTACTGTCTGCCACAATATCTAATCATGTTTCTTATTTATTTTTCCTCCTTCTCTTCTCTCCAACAGAGATCCCTACCTTGCTCTGCCACCCATGGTAACGTCCTTCCACCTTCTAATTGGAATTGAATCATCAAACTTTAGCCTTCCTTCCTGTTAAGCTTCATATGGTCTGTGAGTTATATCTTAGGTATTCTGAGCCTTTGGGCTAATATCCTCTTATCAGTGAGTACATACAATGCAGGATATTTTCTAATTCAATCCTTTTGCTTGTGAATTTTTTTATGTCTTTGTTATTAATAGTTGATTAGTATACAATTGTGTAAATGTATCACATTTTCTGTATCCATTCTTCAGTTGACAGACATCTAGGTTGTTTCTAGCTCCTGGCTATGAACATAGGGGAGCATAAGTCCTTGTGATATGGTGGAGGATCTTTTGGATATATTCTCAGTAGTGGTAAAGTGAAATCTCAGGGTTCTTTGATCTGCCTTTCACTGGTGACTAAGCATGTAGAACATTTCTTAAAGTTCATCACTGCTATTTGAATTTCTCTTTTGAGAATTTTCTATTTAGTTCTGTACCCCATTTTTAATTGAATTATTTGCTTTTTTGGAGTCTAACTTCTTGAGTACTTTATATGTTTTGTATATTAGTCCTTTATTGGATGTAGGCTTAGGAAAGACCTTTTTCCAGTCTGTTGATTGCTGCTTTGCCCTGAACAGGATTGCAGACCTGAAGGCACAGGTTCAGTTCTAATAGGTTTGACTTTGTTTTTAACTTGGTCTTCTTCTCTTTCATCTTTTAAGAAGTTAATTTGTTTTAACATTTTCTTTGGTTGTGTATCTATTTCTTCTGTTGTATCTCTAACATCTGACATTACCATTTTCTTTTCTTCCATTCTTCAGGTGATTCTTGTTAAAATTCCTAAATTATTTATTTTCAGAAATCCCTATTCCTTTATTTTTTTAGTTCTATGTTGATTTTCATACTTTATCAGTTTTATTCATTTTTTTCTACTGCTTGTTTGTTTTTCTCTGGATTTCTTTAAATCATTCGTTCATTTCCTTCTTTCTTTTCTTTTTTCTTTTTTCTTTTTTTTTTTTTTTTTTTTTTTTTTTTTTTTTTTGTAGCCCTGGCTGTCCTGGAACTCACTTTGTAGACCATGTAGGCCTTGAACTCAGAAATCTGCCTGTCTGCCTCCCAAGTGTTGGAATTAAAAGCGTGCACCACCACCGCCCAGCTAGATTTCTTAAAAGGATTTATTCCTTTTCTCTTCATGGACATCTATCGTCTTCATATGGATTCTCCAAAGCCTTTTTTCTCATGCCCAACTATGTTGTAATAGGCAGGGTCAGGTGTAGGATAATAGAGGAAATACATTTTCCTCATCATTATTGATTGTTTTATTGTTGATTATGATTTATGCTACCATATAGACTATGTGCTAATATCTGGTTTAGTTCTTTGTTGGATGGATAATTTATTCCTTGATTTCTGTTTCCTCTTTTGATTTTAGCAGCGTGTGCTGGCTCTGGGTTACCAGCTAGGAAATTTTCAGTGGACATGTTAGATGTGGCTACTTGTGTTCTAGGTAAACTGTGTATCTAGTATTGGTAATTGACACTTAGCATATGCTAAGGGTGTGAAGGTGTTCATAGAAGAGAGAAAAGCATAATGTTCCACTAGAATCTGCTTCTTTCTTATCAATGGAATTAGGGTTGACATCCATGAGAGGTCATTCCAAAAGATCTGCTATAGAGCTGGGTATGAAACCATGGGTGGGGGGAGATTGCATCTGACCAAAGAAGAAGGAAAAATCCCAAGTCATACAACTGCAACTACCTGCAACAATCAAAGCTGGAGTCCCCCAGCCTCAGCCCCAGTCTCAGCCCCAGCCCCATTTGCAGTCCCCGGATTAGATGCCATCCTCAGCCTGTGGGCCCCAACAGTCCTGGCCTTAATTAAGGCTCGTGAATTCGCAATACTTTATTTCCTACTTCTCTGTGAAGTTCTCCAGAGGCGACTAGAGGCCTAGAACTCATAGCATCTTCAGCTTTACCATGTCTTAGACTGCATCTTCCCACTACCTGAGTGGTGTCTTGATGCTTACCTAACAACCCAACACTCAACTGTGGTGTAGAATAAGCACAGTCAAACTCCCTGCCCTTTATCTCCCCAAGCGGGGTATCCCACATCCCAGAGCGAGGGTAGAAAGCAGATTCCCAGGAGGATAGGAGATCTCTGGAAGACTCAAAGCTAATGGATTAACTACAGGATTGGATTTGGAGGAGAGGAGAGAGTGGTGAAGCTCTTCAGTTAAATTTACTGTTTCTCTTACCTACTCAGGTGGTGTGCTTGCAGGCATTGCCTGTTGTTTTGAAGGCTGCTATAATGGGGTAAATTGGGAAAAAGAAGTTTGGAAGATAAGATTTTCCTGATCCTTTTGAGATGTGGCTGGATTAAAAAGGAAGAAGGGAGTTGTTTGAGTATATGCGTGGGACGATACAGGAGGAGGCGATCAAGAGGAGGAGATGTGAATATCTGCCTAGAGCTTTAATTTCTAACAATTCTTGTAAATTTCTAAAACAGCTAGTAAAGATAGTAGTAAAGATCTTTCTCGTGAAGATCAATATAAATCTTATTCACTATTATTTCCTGCTTCCTTCCCTTCCTGCTCCTCCTGCCGTACTGTATCTCCAGCCCCTCCTACTCCCCCTACTCTTCCTACCCCTCCTGCTTTTCCTGCTTCTCCTTCTGTTTTTGTTCCTCCTGCTCCTCTTGCTTGCTTTCCTATCATTTTACTATCTTACCCATTTCCATTTTCAATTCTGTTTTTGTTTCCTTGGGTTTTACTGCCTGAATCCTGTCTTCTCCTTCATCATTTTTTTTCCCAAATTCTTTTTTGTTCCTATGACAGAGATTATCAATGATTCATTCATAGACTGAGATAAAAGTAATTATTTAATGAATCAGGATAGATATTTGAAACGGGGGTTTGACTCATAAATGAAACCATACTTCACTTTCACATCATATTAACAAATCATGGTTTTAACTATATTTATGAACATTTACTAACTCTTATTACCAATTTTACTTTATAAAAGTTGACTTTTATTTTTTATCCAACTTTACTTCTACTAGTGACAAAAAGAAACTTATTTAATGTATTTATATTTTGATTTTTCCAAGATATTCTGTACTCTTTATGCTTAAATTTTGAAATTATATTATATCTTGAACCCCACTTCCTAACAAATGAATATGTACCAAAGAGAGTCAATTTGTTAATTGTATTATTATTACTTTGATATTTAATTTTCTGGATCCTTTATTCAGAACTTGGTGGCTTTATTTGTTTTGGTTTTGGTTTGTATTCATTTTTCTGTGTGTGTGTGCATATGTGTGTGTGTGTGTGTGTGTATGTGCACGCGTGTGTGTGTTCATGATTGTATACCTGTTAGAGTGTGCATGTACATATATGTGCATGCCCATTTATACGAAGGCATGAAGGTAATAATTTAGACTCATCATGAGGAACATCATCGAACCCCTGTGCAAAAATGTCTTTCATTGGCCAGGTTCTCATCAATTAGGCTAGAATCCCTGTCCATTGAGTTCTGGAGATTCTACTTCCGCCATTCCAAAGCTAGAATTAAACAAAAATGTAGCATTTGACTCTGTGTTTATTCATTCATTTTGGGCATTGGTTGAACTTATGAGGTTCTGATTGAAGGTGTATTGTTTTACTTATTGTACTATCTTTGTACTCTAGCTCCTCTTTTCTCTGATGTAGAGTATTAAAATCAAGGTCTTGAACATGAAGAAGTATCACTTCATCTGCAGTCCTAAAACATACATGTTTTGAAATTTTTGAAAAATTTATTGTGAATTTACATGAATAGGCTCATTATTTACAAAAGGAAAGAAAATGACAAAAAAGCAAACTGAAAGTAAATTAATATATTTTCACAATGCTGGTTTAGAACTACTCCATTTCACACTCTACGTTATCAATATTACACTCTAAGTATTTTGAATAGAATGTCTCAGAATGAGAGTCATCTAAAGATAACGTTTTTTTTTTTTGCAAAGATCACAAGTGATCAGAAGGAGAAAAGATAACCCTTACAGGAAAGAGTCTTTGAAAATGATGGGCAGTCATATAGCAGACATAGGTAGCTGTTTATTTACCTTGAATTTCAGAAAATAGTAATTTGTGATGAATCAGAGGCATAAACATAAAATGTAAATTTACAAACCTTTGGGAGGAAAAGAGAGAAATCAATTAGCTTTGTAATTTGAGTTTACATTTAGTGACTTTTCTCAGATTTTAGCATGGTTTGGCACTTCACATTAATATATATGTATTTGATGTAATTGGTTTGCAGAAATTGAAAAGTATACAAAGACATTTTTCCAGTTTGATATTTTATTTTGATTTATAAGGGGAATATGCTGCATAAATAGTATAAGATCAAATAATTACCCCGTGTCAATATAAAAATTAAAGTACATTTTTTATGTTTGTTCATTTTACTTAATGTTGGAATTTGACAAGAAAAATTGCCCTATAATAACAACTGACAGATAATCAACTCTAAATCTATACTCAAATATATACTTCTTTCAATTTCTTAATTTATTTTTAATTATTTTAAAATTGGTCTTGTATCACTACAATTAAAATAATGTATATTTCTAAACTACAATCAAAATATTCTTTAAATACTAATAATATATGTACCTGTTATATTTTTCTTTTGCTGATGTCAGATATTGAACTGGCGAAATTACTTTCCTCAGACTAAGTTAAAGTAGGACAGAGTTGCACTAAATATAAACAAAATCTCCTGATTCAGCATGTTTTTAGTTCAATATAAGATAGAAAACCTTAGGGTAAAGGATTATTGCCTTCTGGCAGAGAACTATATTGGATCCTTCCTATTCGATTAGAAGCCGATACTGAAACTGGCCCTGGAAAGCGAAATTGCTCTTTGAAGAACTGACATTCTAAGTCATGAATCAAATCAGCGGCAAGCAAGAACGCATGTAAGCCAGCAATTGCCACAAACATGATGAGTAAAAGGTATTTACTGATTGCATTAACAAAAGACCTTCTTTGAAACCAAGGTTAAATATGAAACCCGACAGAGAATTGTAACTGGAAGGCATAATAAAGCTTCTTAAAGCTACATAGAAAAGATTTATTTCACTTTCAGAAATGTACAAACGTATTCCAGATTTGAGATAGTCATTGTGTTTCACTGAGGGATTTGAGAATGCATTGTTCATTTTCTTTTATTTTGTTTAATTAATTACCTTATTTTGCATTCATTAATACTATAATTATTATAAACATAAACATAAATGTAATAACTATGTTTTAATTGTCAGGAACACAGAAGTATGTAAAGAAAAAAAGGATTATTTTTTTAACCAATCCATTGCTACCGCATTTTACTGACCACATACAGTCTTCTAAGACATTCTTATGTGACCGTTATTATAAAATTAACAAATATATTTTTTCCCAGTCATAGTCTCTATTCAAGCTCAATTATGTCACAACATGTTCTTGAGCATATTAATTGTACAGATGGCTACATAACAAAGAATACTAGCTCTATGGTGTGATTGGAATAAATAAGAATATATTATTTTATAATGTGTTGATCCCGAATATGATTTTCTTACACTGACCATTTTTTAACTATTTCACATAATTCAATGAAGTAAAATGATGAATGACAGAATACTTCTGATGTATATTTTTGTCATTAATATCAGCAAGTTTTCACTAATTGATTAGTAAATGCCTGAAAAGAATTTTGAAAAAGAATCTTGTAAATAAGTTAGAAATGAAATTGAAATATGTAATAAGCAAAATTTTGATTGCTGTGAAGAATTATCACATGAATATGTTTCTAACACATATCCCAAAGTTACGTGCCATTAAGTACCCTATAATACAAGGTGTTACTGATATTTTGTTACTATCTAATTTGCCTTGACAAATTCAACTCATGAATATATTCGTATTTGTCCATTTTTTCTCGTATTTAAATAGATTATTTTCTCATACCATGATCACCAATTTCCCTGTGTTCTACTCCTTCCAGTTCCTCCCCTTCTTTTCTCCCCTCAAGTTCCATTCCAGTTTGGACTCACATTAAGCAAGATTAAGCTTCTAAGAGATAACAACCAAACATGACAAAGTAAATTATAATAAGATAAAAGAAAAACCACAAAAAAGATGGACTAGGCAACTTACCAGTGGGTAAAGACTCCCAAGAACAGATGCAAGAATCAGAGACCCAGTCGTTCACATACTCAGGGGTCTCATAAAAATACCAAGTTGAAAAATGTAATATGTACTCAGAGGACCTAGTAACCCTGTCCTTGCTGCTTAAGTTTCTATGAGTTCATATCAAATCTTCCTTAAATGACTTAGAGTATCTTTGTTCTCCTGTTGTCCTCCATCTCTTTTAGCTTTTGCATTCTTTGTACCTCCATTTCCGTGAAGTTCCCTAATCTGAGGGGAGGGATTTGATGAGAAATTCCATTTTAGTACTCTATGTTCCAAAGTCTCTCTCCCTCTACATCTTCCTCCCCCTCCCTCCCTCTTCCCTCTTTCTCTGTGCAATTTCTGCCTGGCCATATGGTATCTGTATTTGTCTGCTGAAGGAGGAAGCAGGAAACTACTCTGATGATGAATGACTCAGGCACTAATCTATGAGTATCATAAAATATCATTAGGAGTCATTTTATTGATTATTTTTTGTTTTAGACCAGTAGTGTTTGTTCTTACCTTAGGTATCTTAGATGTCTAGTCTCTAGTTCTTGGTCGCCAAACATTTCATGTAGTGGCCCTTAAGCCAAATGAGCTATTGGTGGTCCCTGTATCTTGCAGGGAGGAAAAAAATTAGGTCGAAGATTTCCTAGCTTACTTGATTTTTACATTTCTACATAAGGTTCCTGCAGAGCAACTTTCTGCACCAAATTCACTATAACATTGGGTTGAAGGCCATATATATATGTATAGCTTGACTTATATATATATACTAGCTTGACTTCTACATGTTCAATGTGTTGAATGGGTTTCTCTTGCGCAACAAGGCCACACTGTTCATTTACAGAATGCAACCCATTGTCTTAGCATCAGCATGTTTGATTAGGTATTTTCATAGAACACCCTTAGTCAAAAACTCAAGTATAATCCAATCTTTCTACTGCAAGCCTCCTTTGATAGTATGAAATGCCTGTTGGGATTCCTTATCCATCATTGGATAAAGTTTCCACTGTATTACATTTACATATCATCCCTCAAATGCCCATCAATTAGAGCTTTGTCTCCTGCAATCCCTCTCTCAACCCTATTCCCCTCTCTATTTTCACTTGATTCTCTAGTTCCAGGCCCTATGTATACCCCATCTCCACATAAAATTCTATTCTGCTTCCCCTTCCAGGGAGATCTAAAAATTGTAGCTTGCTTATTTACTTAATGGCTAATATTTCCATAAAGAATAATATATACCATGTTTGTCTTTCTTATTCTGGATATCTCACTCATGCCGATATTTTTTAGTTCCATCTATTAGACTACAGATTTTAATCTTTTTTTAACAACTCAGAAATAAACCATTGTATAAATGTATCATAATTTTTCATTATCCATTTTTAGCTTGACGGTCATCTAGATTGTTTCTAGATTCTAGCTATTATGAATAAAACTGCAGTAAACATAGTTGAGTAAGTTTCCCTTTGGAAAGAGAGCATTTCCTTTGGGGATATGTCAAAGACTGATAAAGCTGAGTCTTTTTATTTTATTGGATATTTTCTTTATTTGCATGTCAAATGTTATCCCCTTTCCCATCTTTCCCACCTCCACAGAAAACCCCTATCCCATCCTCCCTCCCCCTGCTTCTATAAGGGTGTTCTTCCACTCACCTGTACACTCTCACCACCCCTACCCTCAATTCCATTACACTGAGTCGTTTATGGAGCCTTCATAGGATCAAGGGCCTCTCTTTCTATTGATGCCTGATGAGGCCATCCTCTGCTACATATGCAGCTGGAACCATGTGTACTCCTTGGTTGATGGCCTAGTCCCTGGGAACTCTAGGGGGTCTGGTTGTTTGATGTTGTTGTTCTTCCTGTGGGGTTGCAAATCCCTTCAACTCCTTAAGTCCTTTCTCTAATACCTCTTTTGGGAACCTGGTGCTCAGTCCAATGGTGGGCTGCCAGCATTCACCTCTGTATTTGTGAGGCTCTGGCAGGGCCTTTGAGGAGACAATCATATTAGGCTCTTTTCAGCATGTGCTCCTTTGCATCCACAATAGTGTCTGAGTTTGGTAACTGTATATGGGATAAATCCCTAGGTGGGACTGTCTCTGGATGGCCTTTTCTTCAGTCTCTACTCTATACTTTATCTCCATATTTGCTCCTGTGAGTATTTTGTTCTCCTTCTAAGAAGGACTGTAGCACCCACTCTTTGGTCTTCCTTCTTCTTGAGCTTCATGTGGTCTGTGAATTGTATGTTAGGTATTTGGAGCTTTGGGGCTAATATCCACTTATTGTGAGTGCATACTATGTGTGTTCTTTTGTGCCTGGGTTACCTCACTCAGGATGATATTTTCTAGCTCCATCCATTTGTCTAAGAATTTCATGAATTCATTGTTTTTAATAGCAGAGTAGGACTCCATTGTGTAAATGTACCATATTTTCTATATTCATTCCTCTGTTGAAGGACACATGAGTTCTTTCTAGCTTTGGGCTATTATAAAAAAAGGCTGCTATGAACATAGTGGAGCATGTGTCCTTATTACATGTTGGAGCATCTTCTGGGTATATGCCCAGGAGTGGTATAGCTTGGTCCTCAGGTAGTACTATGTCCAATTTTCTGAGGAACTGTCCTGTTAATTTCCAGAGTAGTTCCACCAGCTTGCAGTCCCACCAGCAACTGGGGAGTTTTCTACTTTCTCCACATCCTTGCCAACATCTGCATCACCTGGTTGAGTCAGTTGCACTAGCAAAGGCTCTGACTTTGGGAAATGAGAAAATGCTAAATATCTACTCTGACATGCAGTTCACATTTACAACTTCTCATATTCATGAAGCAAATTACTGAGCATTGGGACTGATGACTACAGAAGGAAATTAAAATTAAAAAAGAAATCTTGGCTCTCTTGAAGGTTCCTTCTCTCCCCAAAAGACTATCGATTATCCACTGCCCAGGGGATGGAAAAGAAGATAATCCAGTTACCAGATGCAATATCCTAACAGATCAATCAGCTGAGGGGATAACTCTGAAAGCAGAGCCAATTTTAACTATCTCATTTCTGGACCCGGGTTATTCCTCATTACAAGCTGATCCCAAATATACCACAGAGGACCTCATGGATCAAGCAACTGCCTGTGACTCAATTCCTGGATGGATGGAGGTGGTCTTCAGATGGAAAAGTAATCCTGCCTGCTGATCTAGCAAATCAAATACTAACCAAAATACACTGATCAATTCACATGGGCACCTGGAGAATGCAAGATCTGACTTGTCATGCAGAACTCAAGATACAATAAGCAAGAATCAAAAGTCATGGTCAGTTACAAAAATTGTGGTCAGCTGCAAAACTTGCCAGATCTCTAATACAACTAAGAACACCACAACTTGAGGGACACAGATAGAAAGTACCCAACCTGGGGCTTTGGGCAAAGTCAATTTCACTAAGGATAATCCTGGAATACATGGGTACAGATATCACCTTGTGTTTGTAGACAACTTTTCAGGTTGGACTGAAGGGTTTCCTAGCAAACATGAGACTGCTCAGATGATGACAAAGAAATTACTCGAAGACATCCTACCAAGGTATGGCTTCCACAGATGATAGGGTCAGATATTGGACCAGCTATTGTGTCCAAGGTAAGTCAGAGTTTTGGCACAGTCCTGGGATTGATTAGAAATACATTATACATATAGACCCCAGAGTTCAGGACAAGTGGAAAAAAAGTAAATAAAAGTATAAGAGAGACCCTAACTAAATTCACCTTGGAGACTGATGGCAACTGGGTGACTTTCTTCCCTATTTCCCTCTATAGGGTGTGGAATTCACCCTGTCATATGGGCTTTGTACCTGTTGAAATAATGTTTGAAAAAACAACCCCCTGACTTACAGATGGAAGTCATTGCAGAATTCGAGGACCAGAGCCTCTTGGAGCACATAAAAGTCATCCAATTGTTCCACATGCAGGTCTTACCTAAGCTGAGTGCTCTGTATGAAGCAGCTACTCCATCGGAACCACATCCACCACGTTGAAGGTAGACCAGATTGCACCGTGGATTTATCATACGCATGACTGAGCAGCAGACATACTCGTGGAACCAAAAGACTCCGGATGACTGGCTCAACCTGGACAGTGGAAATGGAGGGATTCCAAAAACCGTGCGAACCCACTCAGGATCTGACTACAACACCTGGGCTACTATAACTGGTCTGGATTTTTAGAATGCTAATTCTAGGAAATATGAGCTCTCCTTCTTTTTCCTTTCTCCTACAGCCTTGGTGTAGCTAGTACCAAGAATCACCTACCATGCTGACGAGGAGATAACAGGCGCATTGTTTGGTAAGGACAACAGGTTTACCAGACACCGACAATGTCCCTTACAATTACTTTGGCAGTTATGATAGGTCTGGGTCAGGCACGCGCAGGGACTAGCATATTCGTGCTATCCCTACAGAGTTCCATCTATGCCAACTTTGAAACAACCATAGATGAGGACATTGAAGAATTGGAAAGAAAAATAAAGCACTTAGAAAGATGGAGAATCTCTCTGACAGAAGTTGTGATACAGAATAAAAGAGAGTTAGAGGTGAGGTTCTTATAGCAAGTACGGCTCTGTACTACAACAGAAATGATATTTTTACATGAATCATTTCAGGGTGATCAGGGATTCACTGGCTATTGTAAGGGAAAATTTAGAAAAATGACAGAAAGATATAGAACCCAAAGATGCATCAAAAGGTTTAATAGCCTCCTCACCCCCATAAATAGCCTGATTTCTACCCTGCCCAGCCCTCTAATCATACTACTATTGCTATTAATATTTGGTCCCTACATACTAAACAGAGCAATGAAGTTTATTTTTTATTGGATATTTTATGTATTTATATTTGAAATGTCATCCCCTTTCCCAGTTTCCCCTCCAGAACCCCCCTCTCCAGTCCACCCTCCCCCTGCTTCTATGAGGATGCTCTCCCTCCCACCTACCTACTTGCACCTCACCACCCTGGCATTCCCCTACTCTGGGGAATCAAAGCTTCACAGGAACAACGGCTTTACCTCCTATTGATGTTAGACAATGACATCTTCTGCTACATGTGCAGCGGGAGCCATGTGTCCCTCCATGTGTTTGGTTGGTGGTTTAGTCTCTGGGAACTCAGGGATCTGGTTGGTTGATATTGTTGTTCTTCATATGAAGTTGAAAAACTCTTCAGCTCCTTCAGTCCTATCTCTACTTCCTCCATTATAGATCCTACCTAAGTCCAATGGTTGGCTGCAGGAAACTGCCTCTGTATTTGTCAGGTTCTGGCAAAGCCTCTCAGGAGACAGCTACAAAAGGATCCTGTCAGAAAGCATTTCTTGGCATCTACAATAGTGTTTGGGTTTGGTGTCTGTATATGGGATGGATCCCCAGGTGGGACATTCTCGGGATGGCCTTTCCTGTAGTCTTTGCTCCACACTTTGTCCCCATATTACCTTTAGACAGGAACCCTTCTGGGTTTAGAATTTGGAGATGAGTGGGTGGCCCCATCCCAAGGGGGTCTTGCCTAACCTGTGGATATGGTCTCTACAAGTTCTTCCTCTGCTTTGTTGGGCATTTCAGCTACTCTCATCCCTGTTGGGTCCTGGGATCCTCTTGTTTTCCTGGCATCTGGGACTTACTGATGGATAAACCCAGTTCCCCATACCCCATTCCTATACATTTCTGTTCAAGTGCCTAATCCTCTGCATATCATGCCCAACTCTTGTAATACCGCCCCCTTTATACTCCTACTATTCCTCTTTCCCTCCAAAATCCCTCCCACCTTCTACCTCCCAGGAGTACTTTGTTCTCCCTTCTAGAAAGGAATGAATCATCCACACTTTTGTCTTCCTTCCTGTGTTTCATATTGTCTGTGATTGTACTTTGGATATTCCAAGCTTTGGGGCTAATATCCACTTATCATGAGTGCATACCATGTGTGTTCTTTTGTGATGGGGTTACCTCACTCAGGATGATATTTTCTAGTTCCATCCATTTGCCAAGAATTTCATGAATTCATTGTTTTTAATAGCCATGTAGTACTCCACTGTGTAAATGTGCCACATTTTCTGTATCCATTCCTCTGTCGAAGGACATCTGGATTCTTTCCAGCTTCTAGCTATTATAAATAAGGAGCATGTGTCCTTGTTAGATGCTGAAGCATTTTTGGATATATGCCCAGGAGTTGTATAGCTGGGTCTTCAGGTAGTACTTTGTCCAGTTTTCTGAGGAACTGCCAGTCTTATTTCCAGAGTGGTTGTACCAGCTTGCAATCACACCAACAACGGAGGAGGAGTGTTCCTCCTTCTCCATATCCTTGCCAGCATCTGCAGTGTCCTGAGTTTTTCATATTAGTCACTCTGACTGGTGTGAGGTGGAATCTCAGGGTTGTTTAGAGTTTCATTTCCCTGAATGACTTATGGTGTTGAACATTTCTTTAGGTGCTTCTCAGCTATTTGGTATTCCTTAGTTGAGAATTCTTTGTTTAGCTCTGTACCCCATTTTTAAATAAATTTTAATTAAATCTCTGTTAAATCCATTTGTTTCATAACTTCTATTAGTTTCACTGTGTCTCGGTTTATTTTCTGATTCCATGCTCTGTCCATTGATGAGAGTGGGGTGTTAAATTCTCCCATTATTATTTGTGTTAGGTGCAATGTGTACTTTGAGCTTTAGTAGAGTTTCTTTTATGAATGTGAATGCCCTTGCATTTGGAGCACAGAAGTTCAGAATTGAGATTTCATCTTGGTAGATTTTACCTTTGATGAGTATGAAGTGTTCCTCCTTATCTTTTTTGATAACTTTAGGTTGAAAGTCTATTTTATTCGATATTAGAATCACTACTCCAGCTTGTTTCTTCGTACTATTTGCTTGGAATTTTTTTCCAGCCTTTTATTCTGAGGTAGTGTCTCTCTTTGTCACTGACGAGTGTCTCCTCTACACTGCAAAATGTTTGGTCCTGTTTAAGTATCCAGTCTGTTAGTCTCTGCCTTTTTATTGGGTAATTGAGTCCATTGATGTTAAGAGATATTAAGGAATACTGATTTTTGCTTCCTGCTATTTTTGTTGTTAGAGGTTTCATTTTGTTTGTGTAGCTATCTTCTTGTTGGTTTGTTGAATGAAGATTACTTATTTGTTCTTTCTAGGGTGTAGTTTCACTCTTTGTGCTGAATTTTTCCATCTATTATCCTTCATAATGCTGGATTGTGTAAGTTTGTTTTTTTTTAAAGGAATATTTTGGTTTCTCCATCTATGGTAATGATGAGTTTGAGAGTTATAATTGAGAGTTTGGCTGGATATAGTATCCTGGGCTGGCATTTGTATTCCTTGTTTTTTTTTTTTTCTTCTGAGACAGGGTTTCTCTGTGTAGTTCTGGCTGTCCTGGAGCTCACTGTGTGGACCAGGCTGGCCTCGAACTCAGAAATCCTCCTGCCTCTGCCTCCCAAGTGCTGGGATTAAGGGAGTGTGCCACCACTGCCCGGCTGGCATTTGTATTCCTTTACTTTCTGTATGACCTCTGCCCAGGATCTTCTAGCTTTCATAGTCTGATGAGAAATCTGGTGTAATTCTGATAAGTCTACATTTATATGTTACTTGACCTTTTCCCTTAATGCTTTTAATATTATTTCTTTGTTTTGTGCATTTGGTATTTTCAGTATTAAGTTAAGTGAGGAATTTCTTTTCTCGTTCAATCTATTTGGATTTTGGTAGACTTCTTGTATCTTCCTGCACATCACTTTCTTTAGGTTAGGAAAGTTTTCTTCTATAATTTTGTTGATGTTACAGGCCCTTTAAGTTGGGATTCTTCACTTTCTTCTATATCTATTTTCCTTAGGTTTGGCCTTTTCATTATGAACTGAATTTCCTAGATGTTTTGTGGTGGAAGATTTTTGCATTGAGCATTTTCTTTGACTGTTGTATCAATATTTTCTATGGTATCTTCTGCATCTGAGAGTCTCCTATCTCTTGTAATCTGTAACTCCTGATCTCTTTCCTAGGTTTTGTATCTCTAGGGTTGTCTCCCTTTGTGATTTCTTTATGGTATTGATTTCCATTTTTAGATCCTGGGTGGTTTTATTCAATTTTCTCATCTGTTTGATTGTGTTTTCATGTAATTCTTAATGGATTTTTGTGTTTCCTCTTAAAGGGCTTATTTCATATACTCTGGTTCAGGGTTCTTTTTTTTTTTTTTTTTTTTGAGACAAAGATTTCTCTGTGTAGCTCTGGCTGTCCTGGAACTCACTCTGTAGACCAGGCTGGCCTCGAACTCAGAAATCTGCCTGCCTCTGCCTCCCAAGTGCTGGGATTAAAGGCGTGCGCCACCACTGCCCAGCTTCTTAAGGGGCTTCTACTTGTTTACCTGTGTTCTCCTGTACTTCCTTAAGGATGTTATTTATGTCCTTCTTACAGTCCTCTATCATCATTATAAGATGTGATTTTAAATCTGAATCTTGTTTTTCCAGTGTGTTGTGATATTCAGTAGTTGCTCTGTTGAGAGAACAGGGTTCTGATGATGACAAGTAGCCTTGTTTTCTGTTGCTTATGCTCTTGTGCTTGCCTCTTGCCATCTTTTTATCTCTGGTGTTAGTTGGTCTTGCTGTCTCTGACCGGAGTTTGCCCCTCTTGTGATCCTGTGGTCATAGGTATGTCAGCACTCCTGGGGTGACCAGCTCTCTGTGGGTGGGTGTTAAGTGTGGAGTGCTGTGGAACAGCCTTAGTTCTGGGGTGCAGATGGAGACCAGAAGAATCTTGTCCCTGGTGGCCCTGCTGTGCCTGGGCACTGTGTGCTCCTTGCCAATTCCTCTTTGGATGGTTTTTGGAATGAAATTTTTGGTCTTACTTGTGGGCCTAAGAGTGAGAGCACTCCTGGGAGACCAGCACTCTCTGGGTGGGATTTGAGTATGGAGAATTGTGGATCAGCCTTAGCTCCAGGGCCAGCAATTAAGTCTGTAATTCAGCTCAGAGTACTTAGATTCTAATTTATATAAATAATTCCTAAAGAATGGGCGGAAGAACTTGAAAAAATTCCCCTTTCCCCCATTAGGAGTCCCACAATTGGGCCTTTTAAGATGCAAGAAAAGAGGGAAATTGTAAAACCTAGCTTATCTCATTTTTGAAGAAAGTCCTTTTTTTTTTTTTTTTTTTTTTGTGAAACCTGGGGCCAAAGTTTAATTCCACGAAGAAAACCAGAAAGTCCACTTGAGCTAACACTCCATGACAACCCTATCAACCCTATCCAGTCAGGTTACACTAGTGGGGTCAAGGTACATATAGGAAATAGTAGCCATCCTGCAGAAAACAGATAACTTGGCCTTGCTGATGGTTAAGTGTTTTTGACTCAGTGTTTGGTTCCTGTACACTATGCCAGAAAAGCAGATTTTAAAATATTCACTTGCTGATTTGTATAGAAATCCCCCAAGATTCCTATAACGACAATAATTACCCTGCCACCCTGGACTTGGGCTTTTCACTCTGACCTGCTTCACTGGGGCTCTTGGGAGCTTGTAATAAAGACCTTTATGTAACTGTATAGTAATTGACTTCTTTGAAGTCTTTGGGACCTTCTAACTTGGGGATAACAGTTAGTATAAGATCTCTGTAGATTTTTATATGTATACATTTTATGCTATGAACTTCTCCTTTAGAACCACTTTCATAGTGTTCTGTGAGTATTAGTATGTTGCATATTAGTTTTTATTCTTCTTGGCACAGAGAAAACATATGTTTTTTTATGTTTAGGTAAAAATTGTGCCAGCATGTCTAAGATACCTGTGGTTTATAACTTCTTTTAGCTATAGTATTTCTCTATTTAATTTTGTTTGGATAACTTGTATATTGGTGAGAATGGAATACTGAAGTATCCCACTATTGGTTTATGAGGGGCAGTCTGAGATTGAAGGAGTACTAGTGTTACTTTTATAATCTTGGTACCCATGTGTTTGAGTTATAGTTGTTAATAATTGAAAAAGTCTTCTTGGTGAACTTTTTCTTTGATGTGAATGAAGTGAATTTCCCTATATATTTAGATTAATTTGGGTTTGAAGTCAAATTTTTAAATATTTAAATGGTTACACCAGCTTACTATTTGCTTAGAATATCTTTTCCCCAACATTTGCCATCTATCCTTGCTCTTGATATGTGTTTATTGGATGCCACAGAAGTGGACCTTCGTTTTTTACCCACTCTGTTAGTCTTTGTTGTATTTATTTTAAAAATAAGATCATTGATAATGAGAAAATAAATGATCAATAGTTGCTTTCTGTCATTTTGTAGGTGGTGGTAGTGACAGTTTCAGTGGTGGTGATTGTAAGGGGGGGTGGTAGAAGAGGGAGCAACAGCCATAGTGTTTGTGTGTGTGTTTGTGTGTGTGTGTGCATGTGTGTGTGTGTGTG
>JADRCC010465465.1:0-13165 GCA_019843855.1 Hylomyscus alleni
GTCAGGAGGGACAGATGAGACATCGTTTGGAGGTGGCTGGAGAAAGAGGAGCGTGTTGGAGTGGCTGGGGAACAAGTAGCTTGAGGCAGCTTCCTGGATAGAGTTAGGGAGTAGGTTGGGGGAGATTGGGGGGTGGGGACCCACCTTGGAGAGTGAGGGACGGTGAGATGGGCAAGTGGCACGGGGGTCTTTCACTGGCTTTAAGATGGGGAGGGAGAGGAGAGAAAGGCAGCAGACACATCGCTGCAGACTGGTGGGTAAGAGCCACAGGCACTACTTTGACTTGGGGTAGGGCATATAGGTGATGTCTGGTGTGAAGTGGCCACAATGGAGGCTGGCCCTGTGGTGGGGTAGGCCAAGAGCTTCAGTGTCCCCCTCTTCCCCTCCACCCCCCAGATGCCTCACAAGGAATAAAAGCCCCTGAGGGAAGAAGAAAGGGTCAGGATTCAAGTGTGAGGGTATGGAGTACCCGAAGTAAGCAGGCTGGCAGGCCACAGTTCCTCCAAAATTATACTTTAATACATTCATGTGAGTTATACAAAGAGCGGGTCCCAGGGCCTGGTTAGATGCCAGTCCTGGGAGGTGAGAGCAGCATTGATATAGTGTTTTCAGAATTCAGACCCAGAGGTCATTGCTTGGCCTCCAGGCCGAGGAGGAGAGCTGTGTGCAGCAGCACCTATAGTCCCGAGCTGCCCCAGTGAGGGTTCTAGCCCTGGATCTGCCCATTGGTTCTCGGAGCTTTTAACCTTCTCTGGGCCTCAGTTCCCTTGCCTGTAGAATGGGGCAGAGAGAATGGCCTTTTCATCTTCTTGTACATTACCGATGCTCTGGCAGACTGTGGGCCGAGCACAGGGGAGCTGATGAAGCAGGCTCTGTGACTGGGCCCAGGGCTCCTTTCCTCCCTGCAGCTCATGGGCCTGGAGAATGAGTCGTGTGTGTGTGTGTGTGTGTGTGTGTGTGTGTGTGTGTGTGTGTGTGTGTGTGGTGTGTCTTCTCTCTTACTTTCCATGCCTGTTGAGGATTGGCATGACAGCTGGCCTTGTCTCATGCTGTGACTGCTGAGGAGGGAAGCACAGGTATGGCTGCTGGGCACCTAGCTCAGGGCCTTGAGCATACAAAGCAAACACCCTGTGTAATGGCCCAGCTGCTTTTCTCCCCAGTTTTTTTTCTTCCTTTGACTTGTGTGATTCTGAGCAAGGCCCTGCATCTAAGTTTCCCTATTTGTTCAGTGGGAAGATTACACTCAATGGTTTAAAACTCCAGGAGTGAGACTTTGGGAGCAAGAAGAGAAAGGAAGAATTCCTACTCCTCTGCAAAGAAGGGACACTGAGGCAGGGAGGCAGAGGGTCCAGGGGTGCCTGTCTGAGAGGGAGTGGGTATAGGCAGCAAGTGTGCTTGGATCCTGGTTAGAGCGGGGCCACTTCCTGTCCATTTGACAGCATGCAGGCACTGCACTGGCAAAGCTTTGGCCCCAGAGATGGGAGGACATGGACTTGACTCATTTTTGGCTTTGGCATCTCTCTCAGCCGTGAGGCTCTCAAAGGAGACACACAAGGAATCTTGTTTTCTTCTTGTGTATAACCCAGATAACATAGAAACCTCGGAGAGTTGGCTTGAGTTCGCCTCTGCAGCTGCTAAGCTGAACTCAAAGCTGAGGCTCTCCCTCTTGGCTCAAAAGCCAGGGTGGGGCTGGGGTAGAAGGAGGCCTGAGCAAGGGGTTGGGAGCCAGGCAGCACCAGGGTCAATGTGTGTGATAGAAGAGTGCACTGGAGAGAAAGGCCTGTCCAAGGCAGGACACAGGATGGCTCAGGCCTGCATGGAAGACTAGGTGACCACACTTTAAGCTGGTTCAGCTGGAGCTACACACTCTAGCCTAGGAGCCTAGATTTAAGACCTCTGGGGGGAGGTTCTGGCTCTCTTTTCAGGTCACAAGTTCTTAATTTCCAGAAAGGCTGAAAGTCATTATCAGCAGATGCGACAGAGCTCTGGGTGGAAAGGGCTCAGACAAATCCCCCCCCCCCCCCCGGGTTGGCTCTCTTTGCTCTAACACAACCAGTCACAGTGGGTTCTCCATGACCAGCTGGGGACTGCAGGGTCTGGGGGGCCCACTACCTCCCCACCTCAAGCCCATCATACTATGTGATCACTGTGTAGTTCTGTGACAGCCTCTCTTGTCAGAGGATAGGCACGTGTTTCATTTACTAGTACCCGGAGACGGGTGTGGCCTGAAACAGATGCTCAGTGAAGAGCTGTTGGCATCCTCTGTGCAGTAAACTGCCCCACTTTGAGCTCCACAGCTGGACCACGTATGCAGCCTGGGAAGGAACCTGCCCACGTGGCAGCCTGCAGGACACCAAGTCCCCGGCCACTGTGTAACCTGAGTTGGATCCCAACTTCTCTGCCCCTCTGGCTTCCCCAGCCGGTCAGGCTTTGTATTGTTGGCTGAGCTTCTGCCTGCGGAGGAAGCAGCAGGCGGCCAGCGCGGTGAGGACTATGGCAGAGACCAGGGTGAAACCGAGGATGATAATGAGGTTGACATTCTTCAGCCCTCCCTTCTCACAATCCTCTGGGCGCACTAGGCTTAGGGACACCTCCTCCTGGGAGCCAAAGCGGCAGGTTAGGTCCCGAGGAGCATCCACATCCACTCGGCCCTGGTGCAACTGGGCTGCCAGCCAGCCGTTGCCGCAGCAGCTGAGTGGATTCCCTTGCAAGTACAGCCGCCGGAGGCTGGTCTCCAGGCCACCCATGGCCTTGCCTGGCAAGAGGCTGAAGCTGTTGTTCCGCAGATCTAGCACCTCCAGGGACACAGCCCGGGTCCAAGCAGGCAGGTGACTTAGACGGTTCTCAGCAAGGTTAAGGCGCTTGAGACGAAAAAAGCAGGGCAAGTCCACTCTCAAGACAATCAGCCCGTTACCTTGAAGCTCCAGGACCTCCAAGGATGCCTCCAGGCCCGCCAGGGCCCTCGTGGCCACATCCAGACCAGGATTGGCAGAGAGGTCCAACTCAGTAAGTGGGGTGTGGAGGAAGCTACCTGCCCTGAGCGTTTCCATCAAGTTCCCTGCCATGTTAAGAACACGAAGGGTAGGGATCCCAGAGAAATCCACACAGCCTGGGGGACCTCGCTCTGCTTGTCCCCCACAGGGACTGACCTGGTTCCCCTGTAGGTTGAGCCTCTGCAGGCTGGCCAGGCTGGCAAAGGTATAGGGTGGAAGTTCTCGCAAGGCATTGTCCTGCAGAAGCAATGTCTTCAGGGACCCCAGGGCTTTGGTACCCAGTTCTAACGCTTCCAGCACGTTGTGGCTCAAGTCCAAAAGCACCAAGCAGGGCAGGGAGGCCACTTGCAGAGCCTCAAAGGATCGCAGACAATTTCTGCTGAGGTTGAGGTAACGCAGGGAGGTCAGATGCTCGAGAAAGCCCGCAGGGACCTGTTCAATTTCATTGTAACTCAGATCCAGGTTCAGGAGCTGGGAGAGGGGGTGGGTGCTGGCATTCCAGCTGGGGTTGGACAGTGGAGAGGCTGACCAGCCTTCAGAGGGTGCATGGAGGCCCTCACTGCCCTGGGGCAGCCCCGCAGGGAGCTGGATGAGGTTGTTAGACACATTCAGGTAGATGAGTCTCGGGAATGCGGCCAGGTCGGGGAAGTGGAGCAGCTTGTTCTCCCGTAGGTCGAGCCAGGCCAGCTGGAACCGGGCCTGCGGTTCCGGGGCTGTCTGGAAGGCCTCAATGCTGTTGCAACTCAGGTCTAGTACCTGCAGCTGCTGGAGGCTGAAGTCTGAGATGCAGGTGAGGGAGTTCCTGGAGAGATTGAGGTGAGTCAGGTGGGGCAGGGTCTCAAAGGCACCATCTTCAATGTCCATGAGAACATTGCTGTGGAGGTCCAGTTGCTCCACCGCTGGCATACCCCAGAAGGTGTGGCGTGCCAGGCGAGTGAGGCTGTTCTCTGCCAGTGAGAGTGTGCGCAGCCTCGGGGCCTCACCCAACAGCTGCTCCACCAGACTGCCATGCAGGCTGTTCCCAGACAGGTCCAGGGAGACCACAAGGGGCAGGCGGCCCAGACCAGCGCTGTTCAGTGCCATGCCTGTGGCAAGCTGGTTGCGGGCCAGGTTGAGGTGCTCCAGGTAGGGCAGGGCCTGGAAGACCCCGGGCTGGAGGAAACTAATCTCGTTGTCACTTAAATCCAGGTGACGAAGTGCTGTATAGAAGCCCAAGGGAGAGGCCAGGACGCTCTGCAACTGGTTCCCGGACAAGTAGAGAGCTTGGATGTCCAATGAGAGCACTGAGGGGACCTGAAGCAGGCCAAGGCCGTGGCACAAGGCCTCCTTGTTCACCTAGGGAGAGCAAGGGTGGCAAAGAAGCTGGCATTAATGGGGACAGAACAGTAGATGGGGACAGGGTTCTGTAGGAAAGATGATTTGCCCTCTCCCCAAGCTTGGGGTGCTTCCTCCAGACTCCCAGGATGTTAGCCTTGCCTCCACATAGCTGATGATGTCCCATGCTGCTCTCTGGCCTTGACTGGAAGACTGGCCCGTGCTAGGCGGAAGGGAGTAGTAGACAGAGAAATAGTAGGCAGCTCTAAGAATTCGTAGGTGTTGACTATTGTCCTGTTCTATGGGAATCTAGGCCATGTTTCACTCATAGTGATGCAGAACCGAGGAGCAACATAGCCAAGATAGACCCACAGCTTCCAGTTCCACATCTGGGTCCTTGCCACATCCCAGATATAAAGTCCTAGCTCGTCAGGATAAGATGTTTCCAACAGGGAAACCAGAAGGCTTTCCTGACAGCCCCTTTTGATTTGGGGTCCAGCCAGCACAGCTCAGACCGAATTCCTGCTGTGACTTGGGGTAGGCTCTGGACTTGATCCTTTCTGCAGCTGCTATCTACCCCCATATCAGTGGTCCACTCTGGTCCGCAGCACAGCATCCCAAAGGTAGTAGGAGTAAGGAGACAGAGCAGGATAAAGGGATGCCAGAACCCAACGGGTGTTATCTGATGGCAATTTAACCGAATGACCATTAAGAAGGACACATCAACATTGACTCTCCAGTTCCTTATCCCCAAATTAACTTGTCTTTCCCATCATCTAATTTATACATCAGGATTTTCAGATTGGTGACCTTGTCAGAGCCTTACAACAGCCCACCTAGTATATAGGAGCAATCTGATGTAATTATATATTTTGACCAAAGTCCAGGTTGGAGAGGGTAAGAGAGACTTCAGGATCACCCAGCTGATATGGAGGGAGCTGGGATTTGAACACAGGGCTCTTAGCAACTCTTTTCCTTCCACAAAATCTGTCTTTAAGGGTCATAATTCTATACAAATGCACATCTCCATCTGGTAGCTCCCAGATTCTCACCCTAGGTACCCCCGCCCTCCCTAGCAAAGAGTGTAACGTCTACATCAGCCAGCTTAGTTTTGCCCCTGCCCCTAGCCTATCTCCATCGACCCCCCAGTGAACTACCCACATGCTAAAGGCCCACAGACTACTCAAACCCCACTTTGCCCATGGTACCTTTGGCCTAAACACAGACCAGAGTCCATCAAGACTGTCTGTGGCACTGACCAACCTGTCCACTCACCCCAATCCACTTTACATGCAGTGACCATGCCTAGCACCGGTCCTACACTCATGCACAACCATCTCTGGACATGCATGGAGCAGATCTGTATGAGAATTCCTCACAGGGAATCCCAACATGTCTTCTTCAGAGGCCCTCCCTAACTGTGCCTTCTCCCTACAGCTTGGTGATCCTAAACAATGACCAAATGGGGACCTGCAGACAGTAAGCTTTGTGCAGAGAGGGGCCACTTTGATTGACAGGGATGTCTTGGACCTGGCCCAGAGAAAGTCCTCCGGAAATGTCTTTTATGAATGAGTTGCAGACATCTGTGCTTAAGTAAAGGGCCTTGATCCAATCAATGCCGGAAAGAAAAGAGCTAATCCAGATATTCATATTAAAGCTAGAGAGAGACATTAGAACAGAGTGAGCCAGCCCACCTGCTGTCCAGATGCTGAGGTCAAGGCCTGCCCTGGCAGTAACTTGCCTATGTCACAGGGGTCCAGTGGCTGAGGTAGCAAGGAAGAAATATAAGCCTGGAATTCCTGCCTGACCTAGCTCCGAGGTTCCCCCAAAGACCCCAAGTGAATAGGGGTGAGGTGGGGCACCGTCTGGCCATGGGTACCTGTGAGAATGCCTACTATATAAAACACCTTGACTAGTCTTATACTTCCAGAAAAAGCTGCCACCCGAGGCTCTAGGAGACCCAATAACATCCCTCACTGCCACCCACAGAAAACTAGACACCTACTTGGCACCTAGCTCCCAGGACCACCCTGCTGTAAGCAGCAGTGAGATAAGCTCCATGCTAGCTTGAGTTTCTTTTTATGTAAACTGAGCCTTCAGCTGCCCAGGTACCCAGGCTGGCAGGACAAACACCACCAGATTCTAACTACTCTGCATTTGCAGTGTGCTTGCCACACTTCCCCATGTAAGCCACACCCATGTCCTCTCTCTTCTGGACAAACAGAGGCTCCCCAGGACGCCAGCTCCAAAGGAACCATGACAGGAGTTGGTATAACCTGAGGCCATCTATCAGGTACTGCAGAGGTCCAGGGGAGCACCTGGTGCCTACCTCTTTGATCCAGCCCAGACTTCAGAAGGAGCCTGAAGGACTGGACCATCTTAATACCCTCCCTGCCCTTACTGCTGAGCTCTGACTGCCTGCCAGAAGTCTCCGGTGTAGAGATGACAGGGGCCTCGGCTGGGGCTTAGCATCCTCCTTCTCTCTGCTGTGTTAGCCACTGCTCTGCTTTCTTCCTGAGGGAGGAAAGGGGCTGCTCTCCCACTTCACTTCCCATCCATACACAGGAGGAGAGGTTCTAGCGACGAACAGCACAGGGGGAGCTGGGTTTGAATCCTGTCTCTGTCACTTCTGCTGTCTGGGTTCACAGGGTCACATGTCTCTTCTGCAGCTGAGTACAGAACTCTCTTTGATAGTTCAGAAAGTCTTCTCTTATCTCACGCTTCTCAGAGAGTCCCTGCCCCATGCTCTATGCCCTCTGTCTGCAGGTGCCAGAGCCTTCACCATCTAGGGCCTCAGTCCTCTAAGGCTGTGGGCGTATGGTGATACCTGAGGCCTTTGTTCTCATCATTCTGGATTGTGAGACTCTCAGGAGGTCTCCAGGAAAGAATTAGTGGCCACAGCAGGGCACACAGACCCCAGAAAGGGCTGCTGGCATTTCTGGCCCCTTTACACAGATAATCCATTCTATGCCCAAGTGCAGCTAGTGGTGGACTTGTCCTGCTTCACAAGTGTACCTAGATGGTAATCCTGGGACCCTTTAATACAGTTCCTCATGTTGTGGTGATCCCCCACCACTAAGTTATTTCATTGTTACTTCACAACTGTAATTTTGCCACTGTTATGAACTCTAATGTAAGTATCTGATATGCAGGATATCTGGTATAAACCCCTGTGGGGGGGTCATGACCACACAGGTGGAGAACCACTAACCTAGAGGGTCTTTTCCCTATACCTTGCAGGGTCACAATGTCTCCAGCATCTGCCTGTATGGTCTCTGTCCCCTAGGAGCTCTTGGTCGGCCAGGTAAGACAGTCCTGGGCTATGGGCGAAGCAACACATATCCTCCGTTGGCTCAGCATGGACATGGGGGGAGGACATGGAGCCAGGGGAGGGAGCAACAGAGGAAAGCAGACATCAATGGCGGGGCGGGGGTGGCTTCCTGGGCAAGGTGGCACTGACCTGGCTGTAATGAGTGAGGGGCATTCTAGCACGCAGGCCAAGTGCAGGAGCCCAGCCAGGGAAGGGACGCGTACCTAGGAAGAACAGTACAGCAGAGCCTTTCCTAGCTTGTGTAGCTCCAGGATTTCCCAAGACGACCAACCACTTATAACAGGGACAACTTGAGGAATAGAGGGCCAGTGGGCCCCACTGTCCCCAGCTGAACGATCTCCGTTAGGTCACCTAGCCTCTCCAACCTTTCCCTTCTGTAAAATGGGAACAAATGGGATTGTTGGATTGGCAGGTTTCTCAACAGCCTAGCGCAGGCTCAACAAACACCGAGGCAAAGCCCTATCCTTTTCTGGGTCTCTCTAACCCTTGACCTGGACTGGGCTGTGGGACCCCTCCCTCAGGACCCCGTTCTCTGCCTGCACTGTGTCTTACCGTCCTACAGGGAACTTGCTCTCGACGCTGAGAGATAGCCAGGCCAAGCGTCAGCATGGCCAGGAGTAGCAGGATCTGGTGGTTCATGGCTCTGCCTAGGGTGGAGAGGAAAGACGAATGTTGAGACCGTGCTCGCTCCACCGACAGCAGCACCCACTTGCCCTTCCTCGGGGATCCTAGACTGAAAGCAGGAGCCACATGAGCTGCGCTGCGTGCAGGCCTCGGGGAAGCTGAGAGTAGTGGTATTCTGAAACTTAAAGAGGCTGAGGTAGGAGGCCAGGAATTGCTAGTTTGAAGGCAAGCTGAGTCATTACTCAGAGGAAGCAAGACTTCTAAAGCAATATATGACTGTCTGTTTTGCATTTACCTAAGGCCCACCCGAGGCCATTGAAATGGCTCGGGGGCAAAGGCTCTTGCCATTAGGCCTGCATTTGATCCTGGGACCCACATGGTGGAAGGAGAAAGCTGGCTCCTGGACTTCCACTCCCCTCCACACATGCATACTTCCCTTCAAATAAATAAAGTGTAATAAAAGAAATTTAAAGAGGGTCAACCTGATAGAAGACAGTTAGGAAGGGGTCTGCTCAGGAGACAGAGGGATCCTAGGGCAGGGCTGGAGGGTAGGTGGGCCTCTGACTCAATTTCCCTCCAGGCCCCACGCAGGCCCCCCTTCCCAGATCCTTAGCCCCAAATGGAATGTTTCATTCTCCTCAAATCCTTCCTTTTGACCTTTTACTTTTGGTTGGAATTCTCAGACCTTGTCATTGTTAGGGGCTGGCCCGGGCACTGACAGGAAGCCCCACCCCAGTAGGCTACTTTCACTGAAGGCCACTGCTACCCAGGTCCTTGGGCCCACTGCAGTGTAAGCAGCCAGTGCAGGGGCCTATGGGGACCTCAGCGGCTCTTAGCAGGGGTGAATCCCTGCGGACTTGAGCCCTGTGTTGGGGAAACACAGATCAGTCTGTTCATTTAATTAATTAACGAATGAATGCATTCACTTACTCCCATACTGAATGTCGCCTCACATCTAGTTCTGTGCTGGGAAACAGGGAGATCACAGCCTGGACACAGCTTGTAAGGAGGGGCTGATATATCTGCCACCTCCCTCTCATCTCTGCTAGGCACCTGCTGTGTGACCTTACACAGGTCTTGTCACCTCTCTGACCTTGTTTCTGGAGGTAAATGGCAACTGTGTCGAGTTTTGTTGAGGATAACCGAGACATTCTATGAAAGTGTGGCAGCATATTATACCCTACCATCAAACCTGACGATTAGTACTCAGTTAATCCCCACAAGGACTCAGCTCTGTTTCCTTACAAATCTTACTTTATAAAAGGAAAAAGACAAACAACCAAACCAAAACAACACCAAAGTTCAGAAAGGGTTATGAAATACAGCTAAGTCAATACAGCTAAATGGTAGACTTAGACTCTGTGCTCTTCGCCTCTATACCTGAAGGTCTCCCACCGTGGGTGCTCCGTAAGAGAATGAGAGTTGCCTCTCTGAAGATGGCCTTGGGAGAGCTCTGTAGGCCTGTGCCAGCTCTCTTGACTGTCAGAACCCACTAGGGATGAATCTCAGTGCAGTGGCTGCCCATCTTGCTGAGACACGCAGGGCCCAGCATGGCCCTTTTGATTCTCCTTCCTGGTTCCCCCAGAGCCCAGCCCTGCCCCACAGCACTCTGCTTTCACTGCAGGCTATGAGTTCACAGGAAAGTTCGTTCTTTTGGTTCAAACACAGTCCCCACCTGCTTAACATCAGCATACTCAGAGCTAAATGAAAACCCCTGACCACCCCTCCCTGGGCCAGCCTTCATCTCTGGAGCCTGGGCAGCTAGCTCTCCCCGAGCCAGCTCTTGTCTTCCACCTGATTTGATATTGTCCCCCCTCTCTCTCTAGCCCTGAACACGTGTACATACGTGTGCTTCCTTTGGACCTCTGGAACCCTCATTTCCTCTGCCTCCCCTGCAGCTGAATACCTCCTCACCCCGTGGAACTTAGATGCCATGTCCTCTAGGAACCCTCTCTGGCTCCTCACGGTTGCCCTGTGTTCTCTGGGCTATTATTGCTGAACACTGGACAGCCCAGTGTGGGGCACAGAGCACACTGCATTATGATTCCCTACCTCTTGAAAAGAAAGTACTCGTGGGGACCCACTCATGACCAGGGAAGCTAGATGGCATAGCAGCAGCAGTCTCCACTGTGGGATGCCAGTGAGGAGAGGTCTCCCAACTCCCTCAGTCCCCCTGTCCCCTCCCTGCCCTAGCCCAGCAGGTTTGAAGCCACCCACCTTCACTGCAACAGCCAACTCTGTTGTTTGCCTTCTTGCTTCCCTCCAGGACGGGACATTCTGCCCCATACATGGCAGCCAGTGACGTTTCAAAATCAACGCCAGACCTTACAAATCACTTTGAAATCTCCAGTAGCGTTCAGGCGTCACCCCCTCTCCCATCAGCTCCACCTACCACCTTCTTCCTTCAGCAAACTCCTCAGTCACCTCAGGAACTTCCCAGCTGCCTGGGGACTCTGCTTCTCTGCTCCCTCCTGGTCCAGAATGTTCCTGCTCAGGCTCCTGGGTGCTCTATCTCCCCTCCCCCATTTCTCATTTGCTTCATTCCTTAAGTATATGCTCACTAAATTTCTCTCAGGGAACAAGTGGCTGAATGACGTCAGAAGTTCGACTGCAGTAAGGCCAAGTCAGGACCCGGGGGTTAAGGTGGTGATGATGGCCAAAGGGACCCTATCTCTCCTTCCTTTGCCAAGTCCTGTTCTACCCCAGCATGGGACTTCTGCACATCCAGAAGGGACAGTCCCCACTGAACCACAGAATTTGATGGAAAGAAGGTCCCTGCTGTGCCCTATCTGCAGCTTTGAGAACTCAGCCCCACAGGGAAGACCAGAGGCATTCGAACTCGAACCCGGGGCTCACTGTCAAGCCTCTCTATTCATTAGTGTGGCCCCCAGGGCAAGTTCTTTCTATCTCTCCTGGCCTGGTTGATTCATCTTCAGTACACACCAGTTCCCATTCCAACACTGGCTATCCTTAGCCATGGGGATGGTCAGGTGGAGTGTGGCCAGGAACGTACCGGGACACTACAGTGTCCTTCCCTGATGCTGAGGATAGAGGTCCTGGCTCTGCAGGCAGGTGGCTGGATTCTGATTGGAGAGGTGTCAAAGAATACCTCTGTATGTGCTTGTGTGTGTGTCTGTCTGTGCATGACAGAGGGGGACAGACAGACAGATAATAGGGGCAATCCTATAATAAAAATAAGACTGCCCCTACTATGCAAGGAAGTTAGAATTTTTCTAAGCCCTGGGTTGATTGCAGGTCTTGTAACTCTCACGACCACCAAGTGAGGTGATTACTATAATTCCCATTTACAGGACAGAGGACAGAGGCTCGGGAAGGTGAAGTGCCTGGTCCCCAGCCGGTAGGTGTGCTGGAACTGGGACTCAGCCAGATCTATAGTGCTGTGTGGTCTCCACTAGTGCAGACCCCACTGGCACCCTCTGTAGAACTCTCCCAGAACACAAGGTTCAGAGAAATGACTTACCCAAAGGCATTTGTACAGGGAATACAAGAGTCGGGATCAGAATCCAGCCCCTGCGTCTCCAAAGCAACTGCCAAGACTTCCTTCCTAAGATGCTCAGGAGCCCACAGGCCCAGGCCCAGGCCCAGGCGTACTGAGCGGTAGGGCTCTCAGTATGCCGTGACTACTTTCAAAGGCGGCCTGGGAGAGCAGAGTCAAGGCTCACAGGGCAGTGAATCACTCACTAGGGGCAGCCCGCTCTAGAGACATCTCACATCTCAGGGGAATCAGACCTTAGCCCAAAGGAATGTGCTTGTGATGTGAAATGTCAGGGTGGAGGTGGGGTAGGGGTCCCCCCTATCTATCACACATTAAAAAAAGGTCGGCTGCAAGTCTCCCCAAAGAGTGCTGGGTATCCCCTCCAGAGGCAACAGTGATAGTGTGGAAAGCCCATGTCCGTCTGGGGCAGACCTGAATTCAAATCCTGATCTGCTTGCTTGGCTGTATGTTCCTAGGCACGCCCGGAGCTTCCCGCCTCGATTTTTCCAGCTGTCAAATGGGAATGCCTATATGAGTCCTCCCCTGGGTAGATCCTCTAAGACCGGGGAGCTGAGGGAGGGTCCTGCAGCAGCTCCCTAGGCACCGCCGCCGTCCGCCACCCCTACCTGGCTCAGCGCCGCCGCCGCCGCCCGACTCCTCCGCGCATCGTTCGCGCAACCCCGGGGGTCTGGCCCGCCGAGGCCCGACCGCTGCAGCGCCGCTCCAGCCGGCCGCGAGGGGGCGGCGCCCGCCTTTTAAATAGCACCCGCCGCCCGGCCACGCCCCCTGGGTCTCGGAGCCGCGGGGTCCTAACACCGGCCTGCCAGTGGCGCGGACCTAAGAACCGAGCATCACCTCTGCTCTGGAATCGCCCGGCCCCGGCTAGGGCAGCGCTTGAAACCGAAAAACGCCCGGAGGGAGAAGGAAGCTAGGCCGGGGCAGCCGCACGTGCAGCCGTGGGCCGGCGAGGTCTGGGGTGCGGGGAGCCGCAGGTCCGCGGAGGAAATCCTGGCGCCACCGCACCAAGGCTGGGGGCCACCCAGAGGTGACTGACAACCGCCGGCACGGAAGGAAGTGACCCTTCTTTGGCCCTGGGACGGCCCTGAGGGGGTTCCCCCACCCCCTACCTCGGCTATCCTGCCTTTAAGTCATCTCCAAGCCTGTCAATGTCCCCCTGCTAACTGATGGAGAAACTGAAGCTAGGAGTTGAAGAAGGTGGGGTGAGGGATGCGATGACAGCGAATATGTATGAAAAGCCAGCTGGCTGAGACTTGTCAAGTCCCCGTGTACAGGTGGGGGACCTGAGGCTCTGATAGGTTAAATTGCATTATGATAGTCTCATAACTTACCCCAAACCGCTGCCTTTCCAAGGTACTTAACCTTCTCAGTTACTGGCACCGTGCCCTC
>JADRCC010465495.1:0-11971 GCA_019843855.1 Hylomyscus alleni
GGCAGCAGGCAGCAGACATGGCGGCTAGAGCAGCAGCTGAGAGCTCACATCATCCACAGGCGGGAAGCCGACACAGCACACTCAAATAGCACATGGCTTTTGAAACCTCAGAGCCCATCCCCAGTCACATTTTCTCCACAAGGCTATACCTCACAAACCTACCTGGAGTGGTGACCAACTGGAGACAAAGTACTCAAATGTCTAAGAATATGGGGAATGTCTCATTCAAACCACCATACTCATGCACATTTAAAAAAGAAAAAACTTAACCTTCCTAAAAACCCAAACAAAAGTAAATGGCAAAAATTCATGAAAAGCACTCACTATAATTAGCTACCAAGGAAAGGCAAAATTATACTCTCCCCTCTGACCCCCTGCCAGGCAAAGGTTATTATCAAAACAAAGAAAAATGTTCATGGCTAATGTGGAGAAGAAATGCAAGAATATAGCCTGGGACTGAGCACTCTACCAAGGGAACTACATCCCAACCACTTCTTACTACCTTCTGTCTCTCTCTCTTCCTCTCCCCCTCTCTCCCTCCCTCCCCCCCCTCTGTGTGTGTGTGTGTGTGTGTGTGTGTGTGTGTGTGTGGTCAGAGGACAACCTTCCGGGGTTGGCTTTCTCTTTCCACCATACTAGTCCCCAGTTTGAACTCAGGTCCCCAGGCTTAGAGGCAAGCACCTTTACCTGCTGAGCCATCTCAGCGGCCCATTTATTTATTATCTGGCAAATTCTGGGAGTAATTATCTAGTAAGTGATCCCTACTTGTCAGACTCCACAGGAGCTTGAGGAAAAGCCGGCTAGCTTAGGAGTGCTACCTTCCGTGTCTGTAACGCAACTAGAGAAAGCAAGCCAGCAAGGAATGGTACGGCATAAAATGAAGTGCTAACTCTGAGTTAACCTTCACTGAGTTCTCCAATGCTGCAGCGGGCAGCAGGTGCTTTGGGGGAAGAAGGTTTTATTATTGGCACCTGACATCTAGGAACTCAAGATATTGTAGAAACATGCCCAACCCCCCAAAACTCTCAGGGAGCAGAGGGGCAGCCAAGCTCAAAAACTAATGTGGGTGCCATTTTGTTTCCCCCACTTTCTTGGTCAGCAACCCCACATCCCATAGAGGTAAAAGTTCTGAGGACCTGGCTCTGATGGGCACCCATGCTATACTCACTGAGAGTGGAAGACCTCAAAAGCCTCCACCTGAGAGGTCAGGTGACACGATTCTCCCTGAGCTCCCGCCCACTGCCTCAGACAAGGTCTTGCTGTCTTTACTGCCCAGGCTTTCCTCTCATCCTTGCGTTTCTGTGGCCTCGTGCGTTGGCCTCCTGAGTGGGACCCTGGTGCCTACCGCCATACCTGGCGGACTCTTCGTAAGCTTGTGTTGTTGCTGCTATGGCGACAGGTCTTGCTGTGCATTTGTGTACACTGCTCTCCAACTTGTGGCCTATCTGCTTCCATCTCCCCAGTGTCAGAGAGAAAGGTATGCACGCTCTCCTCATAAGTTGATTGTTTTGTTCTTTTTTTCAGGACACTTTGGTTTGGTTTTGGTGGTTTGTTTTGAGACAGGGTTTCTCCGCATAGCCATGGCTGTCCTAGAATTCCCTCTGTAGGCCAGGTTGACCTTAAACTCAGAGATCTGCCTGCCTCTGCCTCCCAGGTCCCGGGATTAAAGGCGTGCACCATCACCACCCCACTTAACACTTTACTACGCATTAGCATAATGTGCACCATGTGTATGAGTGTTTTGCATTTATGTATGTGCATCATGTATGTGCTTTGTGCTGGAGCAGGTGAGGACTCCATAGCTCCTGGAACTGAAGTTACAAATGGTTAACCGCCATGTGGGTGCTGGCATTTGAACCTAGGTCTTCTGGAAGAGCAGCCAATGCTCTTAATTTCTGAGCCATTTCTCTCCAATCCCAAATTACTTTATTTAAAGATCATTTTTATCCCTAGTTTTTATATGAAGGAGACCCTAATTCAGTCCTGGTTGGCTTGCCCTGTTTGTTCCCATGATGTTTCATGCAAAACAACAGAAAGCCACACAACCCAGACAAGTCTCTGTTCTGGAGCACTGACAAATTCGAAGTTGCTGTGAAAACTCAGAATTGTTCAGTTGGGCGTATAGCTCAGAGCTGAGCACATTACTAGCATGCCAAAGGCCCTGGATTTGTACCACAGTTGGGAAAATCATGGCAAAACTCCAGACTGTCAAAGAAAAAAACCACTACATCTGGCCAGGAGGATGGCTCAGCAGTTAAGAGTGCTTGCTGCCAAGCCTGACAATCTGAGTTCAGTCCCCCGAGGCCCAAATGGTGGAGATAAAAGAATTGACTTTCTTCCGATCTCCCTTACAGCATTACACTAAACTCTCTAAGCATTCATGTAGTGACAATTCTGGAATTTTGGTTTCTTTAAAAAACACAGAAATATTGTAAGAATGTTTTCGTTTTAATCCCAGGTTGGGGATATGGGGCTGCTTCACTGTCCACAGCAGCTCACTATGGTTTGCCTCACACTCTAGCAGGGGCGTGATTTTTGTCAGCTGCAGATAGTTTCTGTGATTGTGTGATGTTTGGAATTCTGGGAATTTTTCAGAGGGTGTATAAATGTTTAGAGCTCCAATAGATGGGTTGTTGGTTGCTGTTGGTTGACGTTTGTTAAGTAGTTGTGTGAAAGGAAGAAACAAGAAAAGAGAAGAAATTAGCTATTCTGATGCCGAAGATCAAGCTTGCCTCAAGGAACACAGCGCCCCTCATCAGCAGGAAGTAGTCTAATGATGATGCCACCCCCTTTCCAACCCCTGACTTTATTCAGGGATCTCTTTCCTCTCCTCTCTATCCTTTCTCTCTCCTATCTAGTGTTAAGGTGGTTGAAAGGGTGGAGAAGTGATATAAATCCGAAGCCCCCAGCAGTTCAGGAGGTCCTTAGTGCCTGGCACCTAGGCTGAAGCTTCCACTGAGCAGCACGTGCACACCTCCCACTCAGGGTTTGTACTGGAGCTCCCACATGATCCTGCACCCCGACCCCAGCATCTCCCTTTATTGCAAGCACATGTCCTTGGGTATCAGTCACTCCGAAGTTGAGTCATCGAAGCAAGGCTGTACAGATGGGGGAGGGGAAGGGGGGGCACAAAGGAACACTGAAGCCAGTGATTTCAGCAGCATCTTTATTGCAACCAAGAACCTGTAATAAAATGCAGCAAAACTAATGCTTCACATCACACGATTAAAAGCTGTGGGGCTGAAAGGGAGGAGACCCGTACGCTTACTGGAGAGAGACATGCAGATCATGTATAGGTCAGTGCTGAAACAGCAGGCACTTTATGTGCTAAACTTAAAGACCTCCACCAGCCCTAAATCCCAACTTTGCGGAAAACAACATAATTTTGTATTAGGGTCACTTAAAACCAAACACACACACAGCTTCTGTGTCTGCAGGGGACTTCTGGAACAGACGGGAGGGCAGACAGGAGAGCAGGGGTGGGGGTGGAAAGGCCACAGTTGGGATGGTTTCCAGTTCCTTCCACCTGCTGGGAGACGCTCTCACATACACAGTGTAGACCTGGCTGAGGCTCTTGTCTCTCAAATCATGGAAGATGGGTTCCTGGGCTTATGCAAACGTTCTCTGTCCCTATTTCCCATGACACCAAGGAAGACATTTAATATAATGATTTAAATTAGCTTCAGAATGCCACAAACCCATCAGTACTGCTTCATTAATAAGCATGCTTAGCATTTATTTAGAAAGGAAAAATTAACCATTTTTATGTGGCTTCCTTTAAAATGTTTTATAGGAATATATTAATAGATAATTCTTTAAAAACCCTATCTTTCTTAAATATCACATAGCTACCATGAGGCAGGCCACAGATGGACCCTGGTTCTGAGTACTAACTGTGGGGTCCTGGGTGTGTTTCTTTCTCTCTAGAACACAGGCTCCCCCCAGCAGATGAGGGCACTGGGTTATGTTAAAGATTTGTTCCAGGTGGAAAATGTATGATTCTGTATGACTGGAATCCTCCCACAAGCAGAGAGAACTGTGTGGTAAAGGCAGAAAGCACCTGAACGCACGCACATGTGTGGCTCACAGTTTCAAAGCATGCATCGTGGCTTAGTCTTTCTGTGTGAGGCAGCGTTGAAGGGGCCCTTTTCCAGGAAGGGGAAAGGTCATCCCGACTAAGGGCATTTAGAGTGCTTTGCATCCCAGCTGAGAGTTTCCTTGACTATTGTTTTGGGTTCATAACGATCAGTCACCACATAAGTCACTTGTTCTCTGACTGCAACTGCGTTCTTTACAAAGTTTACCAAAGCAGGCTGCAGACCTGACCTGAAGCTCCCAGGAAGCTCATCCTGCCAGAAAGATGTGCTCTGGTTTCCACCCAAACTGATCAGCTCATGCCTCTGAGAGAAGGTTCAAGACTCGGTTTCTTGTGCTCTGGGTATTGGCTGAACCTTAGAGTCCTGCTGCTTTGAACTCCAAGCCTGTGAAAACCCCACACTTTGGTTCTCACCCATGCTCTCTGGCTCCCACCACACACGGACTTTCAGGGGACACGTGCCTCTTTCACTGACATCCAGTCAGAGGACAGTGTTAGAGTGGCTTCTGATTGCTCCAAATGACTGATGCCTTTTTCCCTGGTGTTGACAAGCAAACCTGGTCAAGTCACCTTTCTGTAAGTGAGTCACACACTTTCCCTCTTAGAGAAGTAAGAAGGCATTTAAAGGACAGTTGTAGATGCATTCCTGTGACAGTCAGAGAAAAGGCAGAAGGAATCTAAGATAATCGAGGTTTTCTAAGGTTTGTCTGCATAAAATAAGAGCTGTCTCCATACAAAGCAAATGGGTGGCTGGGAGCTACTTCATGTCATGCCTAGCTAGAATGTAAGAAGCAGCCCGAGGAGGCTAATTAATCCAGCAAATGTCACCCTCAAAAGTCAAAATAGACATAAGTCATGGGGGAAATACTTTTAGGGGAAGGAAAGTTACCCAAATCAGTTTAATTTAACTTGAAAAATATAAACAAATTTTGGCACAAGAAAATGTCATAAGCATGAAAGTCAAAATAGACAGACAATAAGAAAAGTGTGGGATCTATCATACAGCATAAATACACAGCTGGCAAACCCAGCCCTCCCTTCCCAGGACAGAAGCCCATGGTCACCTGCCATTTATCTCCAGGCTTCCCAAAGCACCCACCTCTACTCTGGCAGTCCCTGTCTTCACTGTGCTCTCTTGGAAAGGGACCTGATGTGGCAGTGAGAAACAAACACAGTGACTTTTCTTGGGGTGATTTTTAAGTTATAGTAACTGTCTAAACACTGGGGTTTGTGATTAATGAGGTCAAACCCACAGGTGTCTGGCTGCAGTGGGACCCATCTAATACTGGAAGGCCCTAAGGGCAGATGCCAGCCAGCACTTGAAAGCTCATGCAGGAAGGCTGAAGCAGGAGAATGTTATGGCCGAGTAACACAACTGTTGATAGGCTTCCAACACAAAGAGTGCCGTGGTTTTTCAGGGATCAGCTTACGGCAAAGAAGTGGTCTGGAAACCTTTTTATTTTAAGCTAGTGATATCTAAATTACATTCAAATAAAAAAGTTAAAGTTTAGATTTGTAAGGTTTTTAAAGTTAAAAGGAAAAATAACAAAAAGCTGGAATTATAAAAGTAACCACTCCGAAGACTGACCCTGTAGCTGTGCTGGCAAAGCTTGGCATCCCAGCTCTGGCTCCCAGCCACTCGGGGGTTAACACTTACCCTGGATTTTCTCATGGGTATTTCTGGTGAAGCAGAGCCTTGCTATCTGGTCTTACCTGGCCACTCCCTGCACCAGGGTCTCCCCTTCCCTCTGAAACCCTTTTACCTCCTGGAAACTAGGGAGCACTTTAATTAAGGAAAGGCCAGAAGAAAGCGGCACCATTATTCCATTTTCAGAATACAAGTAATGTATACATGTACTGTTCCTAAAAGGAGACAAAACTTGCCTGCTAATTTTCAAGCTCTCAAATAATTTGATTAAAAATGTTTTGCCTATAATTGTCAACATCTTGAGACTTGTGATTAAACTCATGCTACATAGTTACTTGTCTTTATGTGAAAGAAACCCCCACTCCATCATACCATCACAGCAAAAGGAGAATTACCTACACTAGATGCTGTTTAAATTGGTTAAAAATCTGGTCAGAGCCCAACCAAGTATCTTTAGGAGGCCACCAAGTTATCCTTGAAAAATTATTAATGACCGGGAAAGTCATAAGCTTAATAGTATTTAGTTCATGACATGCTGGATACACCCCAAGTGACGAAGGATAAGCTATTCAATTAGACGTAAGTGCTATCAAATCCATAACTAGTCAGAGATCCTGGAATTGAACCAAACCAATCACTACTACCATCATATTTTAACAAACTCATTTAGAGTATACTGTAAAGTCCACTAATTAAGTCCAAGAGGCTTATACTGCTAGTAAAGTGAAAGTAGGCTACTCTGAATATGTGGCGCTGGTGCCTTGATTCGTTCAGTATCCCCAGGTCCTACTCAATCCCTTGGGAACATATCACTCAGTTCTATGTGCATGGTTAAAGTATTAGATGACTATCCATGAACTGCAGATTTCTGCATGGCACCAAATTTACTTTCAGAAGTAGATCTTATGTAGCAGGTACAAAAGTAGGTTCATCAACTCTGGCTTCTCTATTGGCTAACCCTCCTCATTTGGTTAGACAGTGTACGCCGAGTGTACATGAGTCAGGGTTACATCACTTTCAGAGCAGCAATTCGTGATCCGAGGTTCTCCTGAAGGTAGTGGAGCAGGTGCAGTTCATAGTGTTCTCCAGACTCAGGGACTCTGATGCTGTGCCTCTCCTGGGGGTAGATCTTCACAACAAAGAGCAGAGGCAAGAAGAGGAAGTTTAGTGACGCCCCTCTCCTAAGACTTCCTCAGCATAGTTACTTATATATTGCTAAGGATAGCCTCCAACTCCAGATGCTCCTGCCTCTGGCTCCCATGCACTAAGATGTTTTCCAGAGGTGTCTAACTGGATTATCAATATGATATCACATTAATACATATTATCCTGGGGCTGGAGAGATGATTCAGTGGTTAAGAACCATCAGTGGCCTGTTCTTCCAGAGATCCTGAGTTCAATTCCCAGTAAACACATGATGGCTTACAACCATTGTAATGGGATCTGATGCCCTCTTCTGGCATGCAGGTGTACATGCAGATCGCTTATTCACAAAAAATAAATAAATCTTATAAACAAAACATTTATCCCAGGGCTCTTATGATTCTTTCTTTTTTTAAGCTTTATTTTATGTATGTGAGTACACAGTCACTCTCTTCAGACACACAGAAGAGAGCATCAAATCCCATTACAGATGGTTGTGAGCCATCATGTGGTTGCTGGGAATTGTACTCAGGACCCCTGGAAGAGCAGTTAGTGCTCTTACTGCCTGAGCCATTAGACGTAAGTGCTATCGAATCCTCCAGCCCCTGTTATGATTCTTTACACACCTACTCATAAGGCTTCAGAAGGATTCTTCAGAGGTTCACTGCCTTAGTAGTATGTAGGCTTCTAAGACTCTTTAGAAACCACTTCAAAGGCCATACAAGGCCTAAACTATCTTCAACCCAGCACATAAGAGGTAGAGGCAGGAGGACCATGAGTTTAAGGCTGGCCTGATCTACATAGTGAAATCTTGTTGAAAAACAAAACAAAACAACACCAAAACAATTTGTTAGGAAAAAAAAAAACCAAACTGGGCAGTGGTGGTGCACACCTTTAATCCCAGCACTCAGGAGGCAGAGGCAGGTGGATTTCTGTGAGTTAGAGTAAGTCCCAGGACAGCCAGGGCTACACAGAGAAACCCTGTCTCAAAAAACAAAACAAAACAAAACAAAATTGTAGACAACTGGCTTGAATGTGCTTTGTTCACTGGATTTACTGTGCTGCTTCAACAATGTAAAATTAGCGAGTTCGAGTGCTGGTGTCCTGGCATGGTATGCAGTGAGGCATAGTATTATCCTGGGAGCTATGGTAGTCTCTATCACACAGACATAGGAAAAAAACCCGGCCTTCTCATTTAAGTGGTAGTAAAAATCAGAGTTTTATACACTAACCCGGGGTAGCCATCTCTTTAATTCTTATGCTCCGTGGTGCTTTACCAGCAGCTCACTCTACCTCAGTTGCATCCTACTGTAGGGTGGGACTATGATACGGGTATGGGGCATATGCTTATAATCCTAGCACTGGGAAATAGAAGCAGGTAGAGCTCAGTGAGTTCAAGGCCAACCAAGCCTACATAATAAGTTCTAGGCCAGCCAGGACTACAGGGTGAGACCATGTCTCAAAAACAAAAACAACAACAAAACAAACAACCCCCCCAACCAAATAACCAATGCCCCACAAAAAACAATAAAAACAAAAATGTGATATAATAAAGACTCAATATCTGAGAAATACTAAAGTGGAATTTTTGAGGTATCAACACAAGTGCAAAAAGATTCATTTGATATTCAAGGTTGGGCTGGAGAGATGGCTTAGCGGTTAAGAGCACTGACTGCTTTTCCGGAGGTCCTGAGTTCAAATCCCAGCAACCACATGGTGGCTCACAACCATCTTTAATGAGATCTGATGCCCTCTTCTGGTGCATCTGAAGACAGCTACAGTGTACTTAGATATAATAATAAATAAATCTTGAAAAAAAAAAAAAGAAAATTACTGATATTCAAGGTCAAGTACCAATGAATTAAATTCTTTTTCAGGGGGGCTGTAGCACTCAGTGGTTAAGAGCATTGACTGTTCTTGCAGAGGTCCTGAGTTCAATTCCCAGAAACCACATGGTGGCTCACAATCATCTATAATGGGAGCCAATACCCTCTTCTGGTGTGTCTGAAGACAGCTACAGTGTACTCATATAAATTAAATAAATAAATCTTAAAAAATTTTTTCATATTTATTTTATGTCTATGAACATTTTGTCTGTGTGTATGTATGAACACCATGTGAGAGTACCTTACAGATGGTTGTGAGCCATCATGTTGATGCTGAGAATTGAACCCAGGTCCTCTGCAACTCACTGAGATCTACCTGCTTCTAAGCCCTGAGCCATGTCTTCAGCTCAAGATAAAATGGATTTTAATGTGACAGAGAATGAACAGCTTATAAATATGGCTTTAGCTTTCCATAAAAGCTAGTCTGAGGGCTAACTCATTCCTTCCACTCAAACTTAGTGAGGCCAAAACTTTTCTTCATAAAGTTAAATGTGTGTGTGTGTACACAGCACTGGTTTCTTTTGTTCCTTAAGATTATATGTTCATGGAAAACACTTTTCCTTTCTTTTTGATATTTCAGTTGACATTTTTGCTCAGTTATATTGTGAGATATTTGTCTATAGTAGCAGTTTTCAAGGCTTTTGATCTCAGAAGTCCTTTACATACCCCAGAGCCTTGTCTGTGTGGGTTATGTCTTTATGTCTGTCAGTATTTCACACTGAGCATAGTGACACATGTAGGCTGAGGCAGGAGAATCAGTAGTTGGTGGTTCCACCTTCCAAAAAGGGGGAGATAGATGGTGAGGCCATGACTGAAAACTGTTTCATTATGTAGCCCAGGCTGGCCTCAAACTGGCAGCCTGTATCATATGTTCCAGGAATACAGGTGTTTTTTGTGGGGGACTCATCTCTTGTAGTCTAGCCTTTAACTTGCTATGTAGCATTGAGCTTCTGATCCTCCTAAGAGCTGGGATTAAAGGTATGCAACGCTCCTCTTGGCTAAAAGCAGTTCCTCTTAAAACCTTCTCCAAAACCTTTATTTACTTAGCATAAGAGAGCTATGAAAAAGGGTAACCCATTAGTTTCTATTTGCGTGACAATGTGAATGAAAACAAGACTAAAAGATCTTCTAAGCAGGTCTTTAAAAAAAAAGATTTATTTATCTTTTATGTGCATTTGTGTGTGTGTGTGTCAGAGTATATATATCTGCACCATTACTAAAACAAAATCACTCATTAAAAGGGAGCATGCAAGCAAAGTTAAGACAGTGGGTGGGTTTGGCCACCACTCCCAGGCTTAGAGGCTGGATGAAAACATAACTGAACAAGCGAAGCTTCGGTGGGTAGTTTCCATAGCTGAAGCCTGGTAGCTATGCTTATTTCTTTAGCGTTCTTAGGCAGAATGCAGACACAGCTGGACACTCAGCCTTGTTCCTCATTTTGTTAGATTTCAGAGCAATTTTTCACTATTTACCACCATATTGAATTTGAAAACGCAGAACAACCCACCTGTAAGTCATATGGCTTTCCAGCCCTCACTAAAAAACTCAGCAATATACTGGTGTGTGCAAAGTGAACATTCTCATCCAAGAACCCGTGTAAGAGGAGTAAACGGTTTGGTCTAGAGAAATAAAAATATTAGATTAGGCAAGGTAGAAGAGTGTGACGGCTGACCTGCAAGTCCTTCACCTGCTGACAGTGCTGGGCTGTGAGCATGAGGACCCCCCTGTTTTCAGTGTTAAACCTATGAGATCAGAAGCCATATGTAATGAGTAACATTCACTGCGTGTTCCTACAACACGCTTGTGAAAACACTAAGCTGACAGACTCTCTTCCACTCTGACACAATTACGGACTTAATTTCTTTTAGTGTAAGCAACTGCTTCAAATATAACATAAAGATAAATAAATAAACATAACTAGATTTTAAAAATTCTCCCAATATGGAATCTGAATTAGCCTTTAATTTGGCTCTGAGTCGGACTCTAGCGGTTTAGCAGCTAGTAGTAAAACTCTTGTCTATGCAATGGTTTGGGCTCAATCCCCAGTACTGAGGAAGAAAAAAAAAATTTTTTTTAGTATTTATAAAACATTCATTTTAATTTTCAATATTTAGTTTGTATCATTATCCTGAAAGTTTCTTTAAACATCACTTAAACTTGACAGCCTTAATTGTAAAGCATGAACTTACTCTGAGGGGAACTTCTCCGCTTGCATGGCCACAGATCCTAAGTAATAGCCCTGTTCATTCTGGTCAGGGTGACCCATGTAGCGCTCTGTGTATCCTGTATCATAGAAGATCCACAGAGTGACTGGGGCCCCAGCAATAGCAACCTGCATATGAGAATATGGACAGTCAGTTGTGTCCCAGAAGAGAGGGCTAGTAAAGGTAGCTTACAACTGCAAATGGGTAAGCTAAAATTATCCTTGTAATGCTTTGGTCTCACTACTGGGCACATATCTCAGGCCAGGCAGGAGCCTGAAGTCGGATGCCAGGGTTACAAATCTGATACTCCGTGAGTCAATAAGCCTGGTGTCCCACAGGCACACCCTGCACCATGCCCTGAAACTGGGGCAGCTGAAATACAAACCGTGAGTTCTTTCATCCAAAGCAGATACTAAAGAGATAGCCTTGAGAACCCATCCCCCACTGGGAACAGGAGGGAACTGCCAACCTCACCTACACATCTACAGAAAGTTGTGAGAACCCATCCCTCACTGGAACTGGTGTGAACTGCCTACCTCATCTACAGAAAGCACCAACTGTTTCACATTTCTGCTTCCTTTTAGCTGTGGGGTTTTTTGTTTTGTTGTTTTTTGAGACAGGGTTTCTCTTATAGCCCTAGCTGTCCAAGAACTCACTCTGTAGACCAGGCTGGCCTCAAACTCAGAAATCTGCCTGCCACTGCCTCACAAGTGCTGGGATTAAAGACGTGCACCACCACTGCCCGGCAAATTATTGTTCTTAATTTGTATTTTTGCTAATTTTTTTTTTACACTTAATTATCTAGCTATCTATGTGCATGGTCATGCTCACAAAGGTCAGTTTGTTCTACTGTGCAGGCACTGAACTCAGTGTCAGGCTTGGCCGTGGGTACTTTATCTACCGGGCCATCTCGCTACACCCTGCCTTTCTTTTTGTAACATTAAAAAAAATGAGACTTTTATACAAGTATGTGTGTATTTGCATGGGTGCACAC
>JADRCC010465500.1:0-12098 GCA_019843855.1 Hylomyscus alleni
GTACTTATGCAACACGATCTGTGCTTGTGAGTGGCAAGAGGGTGACTGCCCTTTCGTTTTCTCTGGGGAGCTCTCTCGGGCATCTAGTAGATGGTCTGTCCGGTGAAAAGTCCATACCTCAAGCCCGATATTGGGTACCACCTATCCCATCCTGCAGGGTTCAGTTATTCAGAGGGGTCAAGGGGGACCATGCCTGTAAGGAAGAATGGGTGAGAGAGAAGAGGAGACCATGCAGAGATTTGTCACGGTCTGCTTTACTTAGAGCAAGCTGCTCAATATATACTTTACAAAAGTGGAAAAAGGGAGGGGCAGGGAACAATGGGTTTACTCCAGGGTTGTCCATCAGGCAGATGCTGGCAGGGAGTCCTGCCTCTTGGTAAACAGGCACAGGATGTTTTTAGCCAAGGTGTATGTCAGGCAGTTCTCAGGCTAGTTGAGGGGGAAGGGGGACGGTGGCCATGCCTTGGCTCCCAACAAAAGAAAATATCTAATAAAAAAAGAGAATATCTCCTTATTCTTATTTATTGTGTTCACTAGTAAAAGACTCCCAACTAGGAAGATTCTCTACCTCAGCATCATATGTAAACAAAATCACAGGAATACACCTTTCTTTGTGTCACATGATTGGCAGAGGGCACCTATTATTCTCCACTTTGGCTCCTGATTCCACAAATTCTACTGATCAGAAGACAGCAGTGGCACATTGTGTCAATATCAAATCAGTTTCATAACCTATATCTGCAACTTCTATTTCTCTATATGCATCATTTCTATACATTGAGTCTAACAGGAAAATTCACACTGCACAATATATCCCAAACTTTTCACTACTTTCATTTGAAATGAATTGGTCCCATAATCTATAGGGCCAAGCAATACCCCATCCTCTTCATTGTATATATGCCTACCACCAGTCACCCCCAGTATGTCACAGTATCTATCATCTTCTCATGAGTATCTAATTTCCCTGGCCTTGAGAGTAAGTGATGGGATATTCCCTCTGTTTGAACCCAGAGCCTCTTGAGTGCTAAAGAGGTGCTCTATCTAAGCTACATCCTCAGCTGTGATGTTCATGTGAACTCAGTGAACTGTGAACTGCCCTCCCTAGCATATCAGTCTCAGGAGGAGCAAGTGCTGCCCTCTACTGGTAGGATGAGCTACATGTTATGAACTTGCCTCAGGCGACTTGTCTCATCACATGGCATCCAATTTGCCTTCTGTGGTGGGTCAGTAGCAACATGGTCCCTGATTTTAAAGAAGAGGAGGAAAAGGAGAAAGAGGAGGGGGAGGATCAACAACATCTGCCTAGGAACTTTGGTACATACTGGTCCATCATTCTTGTCCCATGATACTGTATTCATAGTCCATCCTTCATTCACTACAATCAATGAGCAAATAGTTGGGTAGATTCTATTACCTTAGCTTGGCAATCCTGTGTGTCCATCAGTGCCCAACCAACTGAGAACTACTCCTGTTACAACTCAAGGTTATGCTCATGATGGGAATCAGGAGTCTTTCTGTCCCCACCTGGCTTCAGGCTTGGGCAAAATCTATGTGCTTGGTCATGAGTAGGGGCTCTCTGTTTGTGTGACTACCCTGACATCCACTTGCACCTTGTGTGTTTGGGTGTTTTGAGTAGGAATTTACTGTCCCTCACCCAGCAAGTACAAATCTCCAGTGCTATCTGTACAACAACATGAGAAGTCCCTGAAAATGGAGATCTTAAATAGTGGTTATCAGGGTCCTGTGAAGTTCATGAGGCTGTAGAAATTAAATGGTATTTATTTGAATTATGTGCCCACAGTTCCTCCTGGGTAGACAGTGACTTTTAAGTCTACATTACTAGCCATGATAGATCATCACTTGAAATTGAGGCTGATATGTGTGTCAACACATTAATGATCTTGCTCTTTGTAAGAGAATGATCTGGGGAGGAACATGTCTCCAGATATGACACCATGCCAACCAGTCAAGTAGGTATCACAGACCTGGACTCATGGATTCCTCCAAATATCAGTGTGCATATCTGTGGTGTTTTGACTAAGAGTAGCCCACACAGGCTTGCAATTTGAATGCTTAGTTTCAAGGGAGTGGAACTCTTTGGCCAGGTTAGACTAATTAGGGGGTGGCCTTGTTGAAGGAAGTATGTCAGTGGGGGTTGGGGTAGACTTTGAGGGTTCAAAAACCCATGCCAGATTCAGCTACTCATTCTTTTAACCTGCATATCAGGATGTAGCTCTCAACTACTAGTCCAGCACCGTGTGTACCACACCATGATAAAAATGGACTAAACCTCTGAAACTGTAAGTAAGCCCTCAGTTAAATACTTTTTTATAAGAGTTGGCTCAATTAAATGGGTCCTTTTACAACAATAGAACAGTGAGTAAGACAGTATCTAAGAGAATAATGGAGTCCATGTGTATTAACAAGTATATGTGAAATATCTGCTTGAGTTTTTCAGGTACACAGCTATCCTCAAGCCCAAAGACTCACTGTATGATTGCTAGTCTCCTTCTGTTCTTTCCACACTTCATTCTTCAGCCTCAGTGTACTGTGGGTATTCAGCACACGCATCTGAGTTAATTTAAAGCATAGTTTATCTCTGCTATTTGGCCTTGAGAGCCACTAAGTTTAACAATGATCTTCTGTGTAGCTATTGGTTTGGAACTGTCCGCTGAAGCCTGAGTTCCTTGGGTTCACAACTGAAGACAATGAATTCTACTCCTCTCGACATCATCAGACTTCCTGCATAGTTCAAGAAGGAAGGATAAGAAGACATGAGCATGGAAAAGTGACTTGAGTGGGGTGAACAATCAAGTTAGGAAAGAGATTAGAGAGAATGAGGATATGATAGTTTGAATATGTCCTCCATAGACTAAAGAATTTGAATATTTATCCCCAGGTGGTAGCATTGTTTGGAGAAGTTAAGGAGGTCTAGCCTTGTTGGAGGAAGCATGTCGATGGATGGCCAGAACTCAGAAGAATAAAGGTCCTGAATCATAAGACATCCAGTGGGAAGACTGGGGATTGAGGAAGAAATAGGACATGAAATGAATACAAAAAGCATTCACTTGGATAAGGAGTTCTTGCATAGGTTGATGATTTATGCTAAGCACGTTTTGGAAGTATAGCAGCATATATACTATTTGTAGGGGGAAATGAGTCAAGGTCAGCAGAAAGCTAAATCAGACCACATTGACAAAGCAAACACAAAATTCCACTGACACAAATGCCTTAAGACTGATAATCACAGTCCAGGGAGGAAATCAAGTTCCCAGCAACTACAACATTGCCTCTTTTCTTTTTTCCTAATTTCATGTTTATTTATTTATTTTTACTTTACATCCCATTTACTGCCATCCCAGTCACCCCTCCCACAATTCTTCCCCCATAACCTGCACATCTGCTACATATGTATGGGGAGGCCCAGGTCCAGCCTGTGTATATTCTTTGGTTAGTGGTTCAGACCCTTGAGATCCCCAAGGGTGCAGGTTAGTGGACTCTTTTGATCTGCCTGTGGAGATCCCATCTCCTTCAGGACCAACCATCCTTCCTTCTATTCTTCCATAAGAATCCCCAAGCTGCATGCACTGTTTGGCTGTGGATGTCTGTATCTGAGTCAGCTGCTGGGTGGAGCCTCTCAGAGGACAACATGCTCCTAAAGCAAGCATAACCGAGTATCATTAATAGTGTTAAGGATTAGTGCTTGCCTGTGGGGCACTGGGTGTGAGGAAATAAAGGGGTGGGAGAGACCTGCATCCAACCGGAGCTCGGAGAGACTGTCTCAGGACCCCACGAACCACCTCTGGACACGTCAGGCCTCACAGGCCACAGAACCCTGTTCTGGGGTGGGGGTGGGAGGAGAGGCACAGTCTCAGTTCCGATTCTGCACCACCACAGACCCACAGACTGCTAGGTTCCTTGGGAGAGCTGGTTTTGGGGTCCCTGGACTGCATGGAGGCTAGGAATGACAGTTTCTCACTCTCAGACGTACCAGATTGCTCTGTGTCTCAGAAGAGCTAAGAACAGACCCTTGGGTGGACTCTAACCTGAGGCCGAAGGGAGAAGGGTAGCTCTGGCAGTTTGCTACAGGGAGGAGAGAGTCTGGTTACCTCAGGTGGCTAACTTGGCAGAATGCTTGGTTTGGCTCGAGTGCAGGGAGGCCTCCTGGTGGGAGGTTAGACACATGGCTCCTTAGAGGGAAACCTGCTCCCTTTTTCCAACGCAGTAAATCCTGATGAGCAGTAATGGTCTATGGTTTTAGATCTTTATTGTAGAAAACACAGAAAGAAAGTAGAAAAGTAAAGACCAGCCATGGCCATGTGGAGAGAGGGGAAAGGGAGGGGGAGACAGGAAGAAAGAGGTGAGAGTAAAGACAAGAGAGCAAGAGCTTAAGAGAGAGAGGAGAGTCCAAGAAGCCCCTTTTATAATGGGCTGAGCTACATTGCTGTTGCCAAGTAACTGTGGGGAAGGCATACTTGGCTGTGGTCAGGTGACTGTGGGGGTGGAGTCCAGCCAGAATACCAGGAGCTTGGGACACTGTCTACATGATTGATAGCCACAGGATAATGGAATTGAGGGCTCATGCTGGCAGGTGCCTAATGTCTGGAGGCATAGCTCACTGTTATGTCCCTTGTAGAATTTTCTACTGGGTCTCTGGAGTAATCCTCATTCAACCAGAACACAGACTGCCTTTTACAGTCCAACATCTCCTCCCTTTACTTTTTTAAAAAAGATAGGGGTCCCTGGAGTGACTATGTCATTTGTGGTGAAAATTTTGGGTGGAATGGAAGTATCAGAAGAAAAATATGGGCCAAAGGAGTAATACAAATAAGCCAGAGTGATAATGAGGGTTAAGGGTAGGGAAGGCAAAGGATCATAGGATCCACACATGGATCATTAGGATCCTAGAAAAGAAAGGGTGAGTGATGGATTTAGTTCTAGAAGGAATCCTATAAGTCTGCTGTGGATGGCTAAGGAAGAAAATTATGTATGTGGGATAGGCAATAAGAGTTTGTCTGTAAAAGGAAACTGGTTGTTAATTAAGGATTGAACGATGGTAATCAGCAGAGTTTATTTGACCTGTGGAAGTAGGTTAGATGACTTTTGAACCTTAAAGGAAATCTTAAAGAAGTTGAAAACTTTTTGGACATACATCATGAATGTTAGGGAGAAAAATAAATATTTAAATAAAGAACCAAGAAAATTTTGGGTTGAAAAGCAAAATTTAGGTATTCCTGTAGGGGAAGAAAGCAAGCAAAATCTCTGGTGCAGCTTTGGCAGGAGTAGGTGGATGAGGGAGGGACCTGCTCTGCCATGAGGAGGCAGTGTGCTCTAGCAGACAGGTTCTGGTTTCCCCTGTTTGTTTTTTCTTGGAAAGCAGGAGATGGAAGTCTAACCTTGAAGGAAAGCTCAAAGGAATATAGCATAGAGGATTAAGTGAAAGACTTTCTAGTCAAAGCGGCAGTAGCCTACTGGCCAGTGTGAGAGTGCGAATCCTGCCTTTTGGCTTGCAGGGACCTCAGGAAACCCCAAGTTGGCTGGCAGACAGAGGAAGCTGATTCTTTCCCAATTTGTGGGCTGCTGATTTGTCCTATTAACAGTGCCATTTGCCTTATAGAACTTTGCAGTTTCATAAGGACCTATTTATCATTACAACTTTAACTCTTTAAAGATATTAGCACCAGCCCCAGACCAACATTGCCAAGTCTACTCCTGGATAAGGACACAAAACTAATATTTCCTTTGTCCTTTCATCAGAGCCTGTGAGAAAACCTTGGGTAGGTCTGGTTCCCAACAGCTGGATGTGGGCTTTGAAAGTTTAAAGACTTGAGCCATTTTCATTTCCAGTTTGTGTGTGTGTGTGTGTGTGTGTGTGTGTGTGTGTGTGTGTGTGTGTAGTTCAAGAGGTGAGCTCTCAGCACCCTGTTCCAGCTACCATGCCTTCCTCCTGTCTCTGCCCTGTCATTATGGGCACTAACCCTTTGGAACCATAAATAAAAATAAGCTGTCCTATAAGTTGCCTCCATCGAGGTGTATTATCAGAGCAAAGGAAAAGTAATACAGAAGCTGGCATCAGAGAGTTGACTGTTGTTTTAAAGAATATGACCATGCTGGGGCTTTGGAGAGATATGGAAGATTCTTAGACATTGGACTAGAAATAAGTTGTATTTTATGAGCAAGCTTAACAGGCCATACTGGTACAACCTGGAAAGCAGTTCTGAGAGCAAGGCAGACAAAAGAGACTTTCCTCCCTCAGAGGTTTCAGAGGGAATCAAGAAGTTTAGCTATAACTGGGATAGAGACCAACCCTATGATATTTGGAAAATTAATCTGTCTTTACTCTGCCTGTCCTAAAAATTTGTCTGATATCAAATTTAAATGAAATGAGTTAATTTCTTTGATGGACGAAATTTCTAGAAAATATATATCCAATGAAATGGACTTTCAGCCAAAAGTTATTAAGTGAAATGGAGAAGGACACTTCATATTCATCAGAGGGAAAATCCACCAAGAGAAAGTCTCAATTCTGAACATCTATGCCCCAAATGAAAGGGCACCCACATTCATAAAAGAAAATTTACTAAAGCTCAAAACACACATTGAACCCTACAGAATAATAGTGGGAAACTTCAGTACCCCACTCCCACTAATGGACAGATCATGGAAACAGAAACTAAACAGAAATCAATAGAGATTGTGAAGCAAATGGATTAAACAGATACATACTGGAATATTTCACCCTAAAACAAAAGAATATACCTTCTTCTCAGTACCTCCCAGTACCTTCTCCAAAACTGACTACATAATCAGTCACAAAACAAGCCTCAACCATTACAAGAAGATTGAAATAATCCCATGCATCCTATCAGATCATCATGGACTAAAGCTGGTCTTCAATAGCAACAAAAACAACAGAAAGCCCACATACACATGGAAGCTGAACAACTCTCTAGTCAATGATAACATGATCAGGGAAGAATTAAAGAAAGAAATTAAAGACTTCCTGGAATTCAATGAAAATGATGATACAGTACTCCCAAGCTTATGGAAAACAATGAAAGCAGTACTAAGAGGAAAATTCATAGCACTAAATACCCTCTTAAAGAAATTGGAGAGATTCTACACTAGCAACTTAACAGTACATCTGAGGTCTCTAGAACAAAAAGAGACAAACACACCCAAGAGGAGTAGAAATCAGGAAATAGTCAAACTCAGGGCCAAAATCAATCACACAGAAGCAAAGAGAATGATACAAAGAAACAACAAAGCCAAAAGCCGGTTCTTTGAGAAAATCAACAGCATAAACTCTTAGCAACACTAAAGGGCACAGAGACAGTATCCAAATTAACAAAATCAGAAATGAAAAGGGAGATATAACAGAAACTGGGGAAATAAAAAAAATCATCAGATCCTACTACCAAAGCCTATATATACTCAACGAAACTGGAAAATCTAGGTGAAATGGATGATTTTCTAGACAGATACCATGTACCAAAGTTAAATCAAGAGCAGGTAAACTATCTAAACAGGCCCATATCCCACAGAAAACAGAAGAAGTCATTAAAAACCTCTCAACCAAAAAAAAAAAAAAAGCCCAGAGCCAGATGACTTTAGCACAGAATTCTACCAGTCCTTTAAAGAGGAGCTAATACCAACATGCCTCAAACTATTCCATAAAATAGAAACAGAAGGTACACTACCTAATTCATTTTATGAAGACACAACTAGTCTAGCTCCTAAACCATACAAGGACCCAACCAAAAAAGAGAACTTCAGACCAATTTTGCTTATGAATATCAGTGCAAATATACTCAATAAAATTCTCCCAAACTGAATCCAAGAACACATCAAAACCATCATTCACCACTATCAAGTAGGCGTCATCCCAGGGATGCAAGTTTGGTTCAATATACTAAAATCCATTAACGTAATCCACTATATAAACAAACGCAAAGAAAAAAACCACATGATTATCTCATTAGATGATGAAAAAGCATTTGACAAAAGACAACACCCCATTCATGATAAAAGTATTCAATAGGTCAAGAATTTAAGGCCCATACTTAAACATAATAAAAGCAGTATACATCAAACCAACAGTCAGTATCAAATTAAATAGAGATATATTGAAGCAATCCCTCTAAAATCTGGGACAAAACAAGGCTGTCCATCTCCCCCTATCTATTCAATATAGTACTCAAAGTTCTAGCTACAGCAACAAAAGGAGATCAAGGGAATGCAAGCTGGCAGAAAAGAAGTCAAGGTATCACTATTTGCAGACAAAATAGTATTGAATCTGTGATGTGATTGTTATTAATGAACGTCAGGCAGGTCTACATGGGGAAAAAAGACGCCAGTGAGCAGTACTCCTCCAAGAGTTTTGCTTCAGTTCCAGTCTCCAGTTCTGTCCTGCTTTAGTTCCTGCCTTCCTTTCAGGGTGTTCAGTGACCTGGGAGCTGTAAGCTAAAACAACCTTTCCCTCCCTCTGGATGTTTTTGCTCCTGATGCCTTATCACAGAATAGAAAGTTAATGAGGACAGGGTGTTACAGCAGTCAGGATGGACCTTATACGTGATGAGACTCTCGTGTATGAGAATATATTTTATTGTTAGTGGTACATGGATGGATTATCAAATTTTATCCAGTGGGTACACCATGAACAAGGCATTTACACAGACTTGTAACTCCGAGTCATTCATAAAGTAATTAATATCATCCTTTATATCAACAAGGGGAAGATGAAAGCACGCATGACAAAGGCATTCGTGTAGATAAAGAAATAACATTTGTCACTTTCGTACACACATTCACTACGAACAATCACAGAGAACTACAAACACAAATTTCCATCTGAATGAGATAATGTAATAGACTGAATTTAACATTATATATAACAGTGAAAACCTAGAAATCTCATAAGTCAAATTTTAAATCAGTAAGATAACAGTATCTCTCCTTTCCATAGAACGTTCAGGTTCCTGTGTAAAGCCCTAATTATCGCAGTAAGGCCAAGACGTAAATTAAAGTCTCTCATATGTGGAAGAATTGTAAATGACATTACAAATAACACAAAAAAATAATCATTTTTTCAAAAATGTCTTTATTGTGCTAATCAAAATTTACAACAAAGTGGTTCAAGATTATTGACTCACTTACATGCCAGCTGCTTCTATAAATATATGCAGTAAACACTGAATTTTTAAATTTAAAAAATATTGGTTTCATGTCTCAATTCTAAAATCCACATACATGACATTCCACTTGGGTTATGGAGTTGCTTTTAATGTGATTATGTACTGTAACTAGGGAAAGCCATGCACATGACGATGTACAGGAACGGTTATTTAATTTTTTTCTGAATTTATATATGAATACTGTATTTACATTATTTCTTCCCTTCCTTTTTCCTCCAATTCCTCCCATGCCTCCTCACATTCCCTCTCAAATTCATGACCTCTTCTTGAATTATTATTAAGAAAATGATATTTTCAAAGCCACGTCAGCAGTACCCCCACCAGAGAGTTCCTTCAAATACAAGTATGTTGATTGTAAGTATTCTATTTCAAGAAAACTACATAAATGACATGTTAAAAACTGCAGGTTCAAGAGACAAAGCTGGGCCATTCATTACATTAGGATCTCCTTTTGCATTTTGGACTCTGATTTTTGAGCATTATTTTTGCCTTCTCAGCCATCTTCTTTGTTTTCAGTAGAGAAAATGAAGGCTCGTGATGCAAATGGAGAACGTTGTAGCATATAATAAAATAAAAGGGGGAAGGCAGAAGATACACAAGATTAGAACTCAAACCTGACTAATGAGACAGGATGATCCCTTTCCCATTATTGAAGGGGGGGAAAGAGGAGACTGTCAGCTAAAGTTATACATCTAGGTGAAGAGATAACAAGATTGGCTACAGAAGACTTTTCCAACCCAGTACCCAGATATTTCCCTACACTCAAGTCACATTTTCTCCCTGGACGTTCTCTGAAAGATGGTTCCCTATTGTAACCCCCAGACTTTTCTTACAGAACCACCTGAGATTCTTGGACTTATTCCCAGGTGTTTGCCACAATGAAAGAAGCACTGCTTTCTCTCCCAGATGCATGTTGGGTCCGTCTTTGACTGTGCTGAGCTTCAAACAGGAGAATGCCAAGAATCACAAGGATCAAGATTGACACCCCCATCCTGATGAGGTTCACCTTTGTGTAATCCTGGGGCTGTGAGACTGGAGGTTATAGAAAAAGAGTTCACAGTGATCAGGGCAGATGAAAGTCAGCCCAGGAGTCTGCTTCTCCTGGACAGGACTTAATCTTCTGCATTGAGACCTATGGCTAAGAATTCTCTTTACTTACCTGTCTTGGGGTCTGATATGTTTATTGATGGCGTGAGGGACTGTTCTGCTTCTAAAAACCAAAGGGAAAATGTAGGATGTGTGAAATACTTGAAATCCAAGTGTTTCTCTTAGATCCTATGTTTTTATCTTCTTCCTTCCTCCTTCCTTGCACCATTATTTTAACAGAAAGGACATTTAAAGAAAAGGCAAGTCAGGTATGGCAGCCCATGCCTTTAATCCCAGAACTTGGGAGGCAGAGGCAGACAGATCTCTGTGAGTTGGAAGCTTGCCTGCTCTACACAGTGAGTTCCAAGCCAATCAGAGCTACATAGTTAGACTATCTCTCAAAAGCTTCTTCTTGGGAGCAACCTTGTTTGAAATTAACTGCTCTGTCAGCCATAAGTGCTTAGTCTTGGCCTCCATGAGAAAGTCCTAACAAGTTGAAATTTAACAGCTGCCTCAGTGGGAAAGTACCAGCACAGACAAGAACAAATAGCTATTAATCTTGCTGTTAGGTATCTAGCAACCCACTTTGTTATGCGAATATCTGCTATAGATTTTGCAATTAGGTATCTAGCAATCCATTTTGTTATGAGAACAAACATCTATGGATCTTGCAGACATATGCCTAACTACCAGCCCAGTTGAGAACAAATAGCTATGGATCATATAGATAGACACCTATCAACCATTTCTGTTCTGATCCCCCCCCCCAACTGAACTTTTCACCTAGCCAATTTCCTGGTCCTGAGAGCACCTACACTCCCCAGGAGACAAAGTGACCCTACTCCCTCCCCTCACCCCCTATCCTGCTTCAATGAGTATATAACTGGGGTGGGAAAAATTAAAATTTGTCAGCATGATCAGACGTCTTGACTTGCTGTCCATTCTTTGCATCTCTTGCCCCTTCATTCTCTTCCAGGTGGTCCCCCAGTCCCTGTTCGACTCCCCCACAGGCCAGGGCGCTCTCTCTCTCTCTCTCTCTCTCTCTCTCTCTCTCTCTCTCTCTCTCCTCCATCTCCATCTCCACCTCCCTCTATCTCTCTTATATAAGATATGGAGACTATCACAGAAATCTACAACTGGTCAAGACACAGAGAACAACTAAGCATGTGATACCCTAATTGATATAGTTATAATACAACACCTGTAGCTAAAGCTCAGGTAATATTTCATAAGAGAGTTCAGAAATATTATAAGAACCAGAGGACCAGGAGAGTGTCTTCAATCTATTTCAAGGAGTCTTATCTATGAATTTATTGTATATGTATATATGCATATGTATTTGCATGATAACACCAGTTGACATGCCAATGCAGATGAGTGAAATGTCATAAGATCCCACCCTTAGTTGAGGAAACTACAGACAACTGATGGCTGCTGTGAGAGGAAAATCCAGTTTTTTCCAGGGATGAGCCCCTGGTAAGTTATCCAATTCCAAGTGGTGAGCCCTAAACACATATACTTGTGAGCAACACTAAATGTATCACATTGTACATATATACATAAGGTTATATTTATATATACACACATATAACAAGATTAATGAAAAAGGTCATGAATTTGAGAGATAGTGAAAGATACATAGGAGGAGCTGGAAGAGGAAGGGGTATACAGTTTTTATTAAAATTAAAATAAATGTAAAAAATTAAAGGCCGGGCAGTGGTGGCGCACGCCTTTAGTCTCAGCACTTGGGAGGCAGAGGCAGGAAGATTTCTGAGTTCGAGGCCAGCCTGGTCTACAGAGTGAGTTCCAGGACAG
>JADRCC010465601.1:0-16189 GCA_019843855.1 Hylomyscus alleni
TGTGTGTGTGTGTGTGTGTGTGTGTGTGTGTGTGTGTGTGTGTGTGTGTGTGTATCCTTGCTATAACATGTCTCTGGAGTTGTGGGAGTTGGACCTCTCTTTTTATCATGTGAATCCCAAGGATTGAACTCAGTCTTGATAGCAAGTCCTCCTGGACCATCTTGCCAGCATCCTTAAATTTTGTCTAAGCAAGGGGAAGCCTAGTGGAGTAATCCATGATGTCAACTGACTGACTACATGGAATGAGTCTTGCGTTGGGTCCTTGAGGGGGCCATGTACCTAAGCAGGAAGTCTGATTCACTGATCACTTGATAGTGAGGGCTATTGGCTTGGCTGACTCAGATTGGAGTTATTGTCTATGGAGGGATGCCCAAGTGGGTGCCACAGGAAGGAGGGAGACCCCCTAGAAGGAGGAAAGAAATCAGATGTATGAGATGGGTTCTCTTCGCTTATTTTCCCCTAGGGGTGATGGCAGTTCTCCCACTTTAGTGTCACCTATCCTGGAGAGTGCTTTTCAGAAGGAAGAGTTACATTTTAATTAGCCACCAGGTGCCTGGCTTCTAACCCTTCAGCTCTTTTCCAGGGACCCCATCATCTCAGATTATTCTTCCTGCGTCCTCCACTCGCCTGTGCCTTTCATGTGGATCAGGAGGCAGCCACCAAGTCTCCTGGAAATCCTGTTACCCAGACATCGGGATATTAATTGTCGAGTTCTCCCCAACGGTTACACAAGTGCTGAAAAAGTGTTTCTCCTTCAATAGTGTCTTGTCAAAACGCCAGGCACAGTTTGTTTTTGACATTCTCTGTTGCCTTAAATAATAGTCTTGCTTCTGTCACAGCGAATGTTGACTTGAAGCTGTTTGGAGGACATTTCTCAACTCCAGCTATAACAGTGAGACCCGGGGCTTGACAGATCTTTTTCTCATTTGCCCAAGGCAACTGAGTACAAGGGTCACACGACATCTGCTTTTCTAAGCCTGAGAACCTATCAGATGGTGGCAGGCCATGTAAAACCTTAGATCCAGCTGTGCACACAACTGGACAGAAACACAGACACAAACACACATACCCACACACCCATGTTAAGATTCTGGAAACCCTGCCATCGTAGAATTGACAACATAAATCAGTGAGACACTATCCAGTTTGCAGAAGCCTCAAAGCTGGCTGTTCTGCCTTGGTTAAAGCTCTATCAGCTAGAATGTCCTACTTAATTACATGAAACCAATAAGCATTTTTATTGTTTCTGTATTTGCAGCAGAGCAAAGCCCTGTGCACCAGCCATCTAGTTGCACACTCCTGCCTGCCATCTGTCAGGGAGCGCCTGGCTCTTCATGCCCAGTGCTTTCCTGAGCAACTCAGCCTGGGAGGAATTATTTTTGTTTCTTCTCTTTCCCACTTTGTGTGAAGCCATTTTCTGTTTTTTTTTTTTTTTTTTTCCTTTAACACCTTACAGATGAGTAGGTAGAGACTCCCTTCTAAAGGGACTGCTGCCTTAGAAATGTCCAACATTTATGATGTCGGGACGGGGGGGGTGGGGTGGGAAAGCAAGACAAAAAGCCAAAACAAAACAAAACCAAAAAAAAAGACCCTGAGTGGAGAAAATGGGGATGGTAGAAGAATCCTATGGAATTGCACTGGAACTGGCATTATCTGTGTGCAAAGAGGCCAAGAAGCGCACAGTTGGTGTCAAAATAAGTACTGAAGGAATGGCTAACTGCATAAGCCTGCTCATGGGATAGAAGTGTGCCAACCACTAGGGTTTCCAGGAACCAGGAAACTTGACTTAGATCTCTGGGTTATAAACGCAAGGGAAGTGTTTGACCTGAAACACAGTTCCCTAGAGCCATGCCTGACAACTCAACTGCAGGGTCTGGGGAGATGGCTCAGTCTGTGAAACACTTGCCTGGTCAGCACGAGGACCTGAGTTCAATCCCTAGACAGAACCCACGGGAAACAATGATGTGGCTATGTGCACTTGCAGGCAAAGTGCTGGGGAAGCAGAGACGACAGGATTCCTAGAGTAATTTAGGCTATTTATTCAAAGATCTCTCTTAGATCTCTCTTAGATCTCTCTCTCTCTCTCTTTCTCTCTCTCTCTCTCTCTCTCTCTCTCTCTCTCACACACACACACACACACACACACACACACATACAGAGAGTGAAAGAAAAGGAGAGAGAGAAACACAGGCCTGTGAGTGTGCATGTCCCCGTGTCAAAAGTGTATATGTACACAAACTTATGACAACAATAATTTCAATTTAATTTTGAAATTTTGGGGAAGTGATTTTTGAGGTTTTTTCCAAATCTGAACAAATGCATATTCTGTCAGCACTTCTCCATATTTTCTATCCTTTTATAGGTGGAAGACTGATTTAATTAATTAATTAATTAATGTCTGTGCCTCTGTGTGTGTGTGTGTGTGTGTGTGTGTGTGTGCATGTGTGTGGTGCCTGTGTGTGTCTGTGTGCAGATGCTTGTGTCTGTGTGCTCTCATAGAAACCAGAGAAGGATGCTGAGTGTCCTGATCTATCACTCTCCACCTTAATTCCTTAAGACAACAGAGTCTCTCACTGCATCTCGAGCTAGACTGACATCCAGCAAGCCTCAGCGACCCTCCACAGCACTGGGCTTACAGGCGCACATGGTCAGTCTCAGGTTTTTACATGGCTCCCGAGAAAAAGTCAGGCCCTCATGCTTGTTCAGCACGTGCTGGAGCAGAGGCAGAGGCATACACACAACAGTTTTAGGTGGCAACAGTTTTTTTCTTCTTCTGAAATGAATAGGTTTCTTTAAAATGAAGATGCAGTTATCTCATAATTCTTGCCTGACACAAATAACAGAGTGGTAGAGCCAAAAGGGTGCCTGCCCCCCTCTCTCCCTCCCCACCCGCCTCCCTGGTCTAGGACAGTCCCTACTAGTCACTTTACAAATGGGAAAGCTTGAGCACACGTGGGTGCCGTGATTGTCTCCTGTCACAGCCAGAATTCAACATTTAGATCGCCTGAATAAGGCATTGAAGCTTCCATTCACACCAGGGAGGCGGTTCAGTGGATAGAGCCTAGCCTTCAGGGATCCATCCCTAACACTGAATGTACTGGGTGTGGTGTTGTATGTCTGCAATCCCAGACTTCCAGGGGTGCAAGCAGGGAATTCAAGAATTCAAGGCCAGTCCCAGCTGCATAGCAGTTTGCAGGCCAGCCTGGGATAGTTGAAACTCAGTGCTGCCAAGCCGGACGACCTGAGTTCTCCACGCGGTAGAACGAGAGCACCGACTCATGCGTTCTCCTTTGACTTCCAATTTGCACTGGGGTATGCACAAGCACTCTCTCACACACAACAAACAAACAAGCAAGCAAACAAATAAAGAGAATGCAGCACAAAATCCAACAACAACAAAACAAAGAAAAATACCCCCAAACAAAACAAATAAACAAAAACAATTAAAAAACACAACAGTTTAGTTTGTCGAAGATGGAGACCAATTTTTAAGCAGTGAAGATTTAGGGCAATGTTCTGTATGTAAATAACTGATAGGGAGCAGGCTTCAGTAGGTACTTGTCAAAGCATCCATGGGAAGGCCAGTAATTAGTAGTAGCTGAAAAATAACGCTGCTGTATGTCTCACACAGACTGATTCCTTTTGTGTCAACAAAAGTATGGTATAAAGACTTTATAAATATTAGCTATGTGCTTATGAAAATGCAGAGTTAGGGAAGTTACACAAAGCTATTAAGATCCGACACTGAAGATGTTCAGCTGGGCCTTTGTTTTTCCCAGGATGCTTTTGACCAACTATGGGTACCAACCAGAAATTTAATATACTTTGGTTTATTATGGTAAAACATTTGATATGGAATTTGACCATATGCGTGGTACCTTGTCTACACAAATATGAATTTCCCACTGGTGCAATGAGCAACTTCAGCAGTGTAATTCTTAGTTTTGAGTCTGAGAGTTCCTGTTTTGGGTTGCAGAAGTTTAATGCCTTATGAGATGCAGGGCAAGGTTATTTGTATAGTAATTTTATTGCATTTTTTATTTATTTTATTCATCTAGTCAGTGTCTGTGGTGTTAGGTACACATATCACAGCCTGCTGTGGAGGTCAGAAGACAACCTGTGCAAATCAATTTTCTTTTTACTATATAAGTTCTGGGAATCAAACTCACTCATGTCATTAGGCTTGGTGACAAGTGACACTTGCTGAGTCATCTTAAAGTGGAGGCATTTCTAAATGATTGAGTTAGATGGAGCTGGAGAAATGGCTCAGTTTGTTAAGTATTTGCCTTGCAAGCATAAGAGCCTGAGTTCAATCCTCTAGAACCCATGGAAGAGTGTGAGACATGATAGGCCATGCTTCTCACCCCAGTTCTGGAGAGGCAGAATCCCTGGAGATTACTGGCCAGATGACTTGAGGTGCTCCAGGTCACAGGGAGAGAACCAGTTTCAAAAATCAAGTTAGATGGCACCAAAGGAATCGGAAGGTTATCCTCTGGTTTCCACATGCATGTATGTACACAAACATGCATACACACACACACACACACACACACACACACACACACACACACACTCCAGATATAAGATATAAAGTACACCCTGCCAGGTATACTTGTACTTTGGCTTAAGTTTGAACTCCGAAGCCACTCAACTTCTTTCTCTCTCTCTCTCTCTCTCTCTCTCTCTCTCTCTCTCTCTCTCTCTCTCTCTCTCTCTCTGTGTGTGTGTGTGTTTAAGCTACTGGTGAACCTTCTGTGTCATTCCTCAAAAGCTGTTCACCTTGTGTTTTTTGAGACAGGATCTCTTACAGCTTGCCACTGAACTCCAGGATCCACCTGTCTCTGCCTCCTTGCTGCTGGGATTGCAAGCAGACACAACAAGACATGGCTTTTTACACAAGTGCTAGGCATCAAACTCAGGTCCTCGAGCTAACTACAAGTGTTTCAATGTTTGAGTCACATCCCCACCAAACCGTTTTACTTCTAAGATTGATATTGGTATTCTTTTTTTTTTTTTTTTTTTTTTTTTTTGATATTTTCGAGACAGGGTTTCTCTGTATAGCTCTGGCTATCCTGGAACTCACTTTGTAAACCAGGCTGGCCTCGAACTCAGAAATCCACCTGCCTCTGCCTCCCAAGTGCTGGGATTAAAGGCATGCGCCACCACCTCCCGGCGATATTGGTATTCTTAAAAAGATTTAAAATATTGTCATATCCCCAAGAGTACAACTATGAGACCTGTCATTTACTAAAGTTCTATCACAGTTGCATATTTTGAAAAGCCACAAATAGGAATAACTATGAAATTATTTCTGTGCACTTTTGATACTTTCCAATTTGGCATGTGTGACCCCATGGAAGACAGGACAAAAAATGATTATACTAATTGTCAGATCAAGAGCTATAATTAATGAGTAGACGTGGAGAGGCCAAGCATGTATGCCTCCTCCCTCTACCCCAGCACTTGCCCTGGAAAGAGCCCTACACACCTTCCTAACTTCCACTCCCCTTGAGAACACACCCTTCCTAATTAGGTCACTGAGGAACTAGAGCTGAAGGTCCTGTGGAGGCCAAGTGTTGGCTCAATAGCAATCCGACGCTGACAGCTGCCAACAAGCATAGAAGCTGCTTTGGCTCAAGTCTATCGACCTGCCACTTGGACTCATGGCTGGGTGGATGCAGGAGGAAATCTTGGCTTTCATTCTGTGACTGTTGTCTCCATTCCTTTGGCGAAGGGCAGCGTCCGAGTTTCATGTTTGCTTCTGTGATAAAAATACCCAGAAAAGAAGCAACTAGAAAGTATTAGAAGTTACAGTTCATCGTTGTGGGGAAAATCAAGGCAGGAACTCAAGCAGTTAGTCACATTACCTTCAAAGTCAAGAGAGAGAGAATGAGAGAAGGCCTGCTAGTATCTAACTTCTCTCTTCTTTTCCTGCACTCCATGGTCCAGCCAATGAAATGGCTTCACCCACAGTGAGCCCTCTTACTTCAATTGCCCCACAGACATGACCACAAACAAACCTGATCTGCACATTTCCTGGTTAGGATTCTTCCCAGGTTATTCTAGGATGTCTCAAGTTGACAAAGCTAGCTAGCTAGCTCGACCATTGTCTTTCACCTTCCTCTGAGTCATCTTGGGATTCTGGAACTGCTGATCCTGATTCTTCCATCTCCATCCCAGAAGGTAACCATCCCAGAGGGTAAGGCTGTATACACTGGAGCAGAAACAAAAAAGTTTCATTGTTTTAAATGTGTATGTGTGTATTTGTGTGTGTATGTGTCTGTCTGTCTCATGTGTACATGATCAAAGAGGCCGAAGTTGATGTCAGGTTACTTCTTTAGTCACTCTCCACCTTATTTTGTGAGTCAGGGTCTCTCCCTAAACCTGGAGCTCACTGATTGGCTAGACTGATTGACCTATGAACTCCAGATGCTCTTGTCTCTAACTCCCCAGTGCTAGGATTATTAGCCATGCCACCATGCCTGTCTAGACATAATTACCTTCTAAAGAACCTGGAGCAGTAAGAATCTCTTCAGACCACCGTGAGTGAGAACAGAGACAACCATCAACAGATCATACCTTGACCAGTTGATTAGGACTATTTAATTATGCAGATACTTTTGTCTCCTGACCCAAATATTCCTTCATTTATATCTAAATCTCATATCAGCACCTCAAAACTAGACTTGTTGGGGGGAAAGGAGGATTCACAGGATTGTTGTGCCTACTGTTCTTCCCAAACGCATATTGACTCTATTTTTCTCTGCTTCTAACCACTTCTCTCGTTTTCATTGGCATAAGGCCAAGTCTATCAACCTTCTTGGATCTGGGCTTTTACCCTACAAACTCTGGTTCTAGTTATGTTAGTTGGGACTTTGGGGGTTTGCACATGATGCAATATCCCATTCAGTGACATAAGCAAGGGCCAAAGTTACTGGCTCCTGACGCTCAAAAGGATTGATCTTACACCTTTCTGAGATTCAGATGGTGCTCAAGAGTGTATGCTTTTTCTGCTGAGCTGGTGTTAGCTTTGCACTTGAAAGGGGCAGAACAGTTCTCACAGCTCTGGCCTTGCGTCCAGCCCTACCCCACAGCCCCACCTTCTCAGAAGCCAGCATAGATCTCATCCTGCCTTACTGGCCTGTACTAGTTTGAATAGGTTCGGCCTCCATGGACTCATGTGTTTGAATGTTTGTCCCATGGGGAGTGGCACTATTAGGAGGAGTAGCCTTGTTGGAGGAAGCTTGGCTTTGTTGGAGGAAATGTGTCACTGTATAGATGGGCTTTGAGGTTGCCTATGTACAACCCAGTGTGGAATTCCACCCTCCTGGCTGCCAGCAGAAGACGGTCTCCTCTTTGCAGCCTGTGGATTAAGACGTAGAGCACTTGGCTTCTCCAGCATCATGTTTAACTGGATAGTACCATGCTTTTAGTCATGATGAAAATGGACTGAAAGTCTGAAATTGTAAGCCAACCCCAATTAATTGTTTTCCTTTACAAGAGTTGCCTTGGTCGTGTTGTCTTTTCACAGTAGTGAAACCCAAGCTAAGACATGGCCCTGGGCAGATTGGTGTCTATCACCGCAAACCGACCCTGTGGCTGCTTCTGTGCAGAGAAAGAGAAGAAAGCTGCTCTGATGGGGGCATCACAATGGCTTGTCAGGTCAAGGTGCTTGCTGCCAAGCCTATAAATGGACCTGTGGTAGGAGGACAGAGCCAGTCCCTGTAAATTGCTTTCTGGTCTCCATATATGCATTGTTGAATGCATGTGTGCCTCCTGGAAAGAAATGCAATTAAAAGAAAAAGGATCTAATGGTAAGTCTAGAGGTAAACTCATAACAAACATTTAAAACCAATCCCGGGGTCATGGAGACAGCTCAGCACATAAAGTGCACAAGATCAAGTGCAGGAGTTTGCATCCCCAGAGTCCATGTAAAAGCTGGGTAACTGATCATAATCCCAACACTGGGGAGACAGGGCTGGGCCTCTCTTGGGCAAGATGTCTAGCCAACTAAGCCAGAATTAGAGAGCTCCAGGCTCAGTGAGAGACCCATCCTAGTAAATAAAAATGGAGAACAATCAAGTAAGATACTGGATCAAGAAGGCATACTAGAATTCAGCCGCAGGCCTTCACATGTATGTACGCACATGTGCAAGTGCACTTTTGCACACCCACACCCACTCACCCACACACACACATACATACTACAAACCCAGATGTCTTAAGACAGAGCCAAAAGTACATAATGAAATGAAAAAAAATACAAATGAAGGCAAAGCAGAATAAAAGAAACGAAGGCAGTGGATGGGGGTGGGAAAGAGGAAGAGAGAGACCACCTGCCATAATAATCCTATATCCCGTGAAACCTAGACTTCCTGTCTAAGAAGCTCTTTACAGTGGTCTGAAAGGGTTGCTTTTTTGAAGTCAAATAACCATAGTAACACTTGGCTCATGTTCCCTTCACATAGTAAGGCTGGATTCCAGGTTCCACATTAGTGGTGTGTGACCCTCAGGTGACTTGTGTCTCTCCAGAGGAAGAGAAGTCTGCTGGCCAAATAGCATCCAAAGGTTAAATGTGTGGTTTGAACTCAGTGATTCTGAGGTTTTGAGATTTTGAGATTTTTTTCTGTTTATTTGTTTTTACCTATCTATCTATGTATCTATGTATCTATCTATACATCTATCTATGTATCTATGTATCTATGTATCTATGTATCTATCTGTCTATCTATCTATCTATCTATCTATCTATCTATCTATCTATTTTCAAGATAGGATTTCTCTGTGTAGCCCTGGCTATCCTGGAATTCACTCTGTAGACCACACTGGCCTTGAACTCAGAGATCTGCCTGCTTCTGCCTCCTGAGTTCTGGGAATAAAGCCCTGTACCACCACAGCCTGGCATTTTAAGAAATCACCTCTACTCAGCCTCATGCAAGAAGAGTTTTCAACCCTTTCTTACCCAGCCCACATTCCTCTGACATAACAAAAAGGGCTGCTGATCACAGAGCTGGCTAAGGATGAATTGGCCATGTTTGTTTTGACTTATATTTATGTATGTTTTGTGGATGTGCACATGTGTGTACTTGAATGTGCACAAATGCTTGAGTCTGCATTTTGAACAACTTTTAATGTCTGCCTTGAGAGCCATTTTTGGAGCTCACTGATTGTCTAGGCTGGCTGGCCAGTGAGCCCAGGGACCCACCTTATCTTTGTCTTCCTGATGTTGAGTCTGCATGCCAGCTTTTTATGGGGTCTGAATGTTTGTATGGCAAGTATTTAACAAACTGAATTATTTCCCATCCTTCCCTAATTTCTTTTAAATAAAGTCTTCTTTTGCAAATAAAGACTTTGAGACTAACTAACTTCTTTTGCAAATAAAGACTTTGAGACTAACTTCAATGGTAGAGGCACCATTGAAATTCCCCTGTTCTATATCTAACTAAACAGGAGAGCTGTTTCAGTCTTTCACTCAAAACAGAAAGCTTGGTTGAGAAGTGTCTAGAACATCTCCCAGGAATCCATTTCAAGTTTTCAGCTGCCTTCATCTTTGGCATTCACCAAATCCTAGACTTAAGGCCTAAGGAGAACACTTAGTTAAGCTGATAGTGTTACTAGACATGTGGCGACAACCTGAACCTGCACAAGCCAGGTTTGGCCACCTCTAAGCGATCATCTCTAAGGCAATTAAGACAGCCAAACTAATAGTGAGAACCACATAAGGTAGATTTAATAAGTGCAACCACTTTGGGAAGAGAGACAAGGAGATCAACTCAGCACTTCCATCCCTAGAGACTTCAGAGTCAGGAAGTGAGGTTATGCTAGCCAGAGTTCTACCTGTCTAAGGAGTCCCCGTGAAAGTTTGGTCCAGCCCACTATTGACTGGTCATTGTCTCTTCTGTAAGGAGGTCCAACAAAGCTCCCCCTCTGGCTAGCCCAGGCTAATTTAGGCTCTCTCTTTCCTCACATGAGATTCCTGAGAAATTCCGATTTCTTGCGATTCCTTGTTTCAACCATATGATAGCCCAAGTGAGTAGCACACAAGTCTCTTGGGAATAAATTTATCCCTGCCAGGCCGACTACAATAAAAATACATTTTGGTCAGTGTCAGCTTCAGGGTCTCAAGTAGGCAGGTTGTAGAACCGATGGATATATCTAGTTATGATGTCACAGCTTGTGAGATGAGACCCTTGTATCTATTCCCCTACCTCACAGAGGTCCCATATAATCACACGGCCGGCTTTCCCTGGCTGCTTCTTGATCCTGTCTCATTGACTCACCATAAATGGGGCCAAATGGGTCACCAACAGCCTTGGCATAGGAGAGCCTTGTGGAAATTCTTCTGTGTGAGCTGTCTGAGAGCTATCTCCAGTCATCTGGCTCAAGGCCCCACCCCAGCTAGCTCAACAGCTCTGATCTTTGGCGAGTCATGAAATTCCAATGAAATCGTCTTGCTTGCCAAAACTACTATGCCCTTTCTTAATGAAGTTGCAATGCTGAGTGCTTCTCCCTCAAAATAATATAAACTCTTTTCTCTTTGTGTAATTACTGGAAGGGATGTGGAATGCAGAAGAACAACCCCAGCATTGTAAGCCATGCGATGTGGAGGCTCCATCACTTTTGGCAACAGGGAATGGCTGTGACAACTAGACTTGAAAGCTATACAAGAGGATCATTCCTTTATATTGTGTATATGAGTACATGCATGGGCATGTACATGGTTCACATATGGGTGCATGTACATGGTGCATATATGTGAGCATGTGTATAGAGGATAGAGGTCAACTTCGGGTATCATCTTTGAGGCGCTGCCAGTATTGCTGTGTGTGTGTACATGTGTGTGCATGTGTACATGTGTATGTGGTGTGTATGTGTGTGTGTGTGCCTGTGTACGTGGTGTGTGTCTGTGTGTGTGTATGTTCACATGTGTCTCTAGAGAGGCCAGAATTTAATTTTGGCTGTCTTCTTTAGTTATGTTTCAGCTTATTTTTTTGAGGCAGGGTCTCTCACTGAACCTGGAGCTTATTGATTCAGCTAGGCTGACTAGCCAGCAAACCCTAGTGGTTCCCCTGCCTCCATCGCTCCAGTTCTGGGATTATAGGTATGTATTGTTGCATCTAGCTTTATGGGTTCTGGGGAATCAAACTCAGGTCCTCACACTTGTGTGTGGCAAAGCTCTTTACTGACTGAGGCCTCTCTTCTGCTCATTACAGAATCCCTGGTATGTGATAGATGTTCAATAAATGGGAGGCGAGTTCTCTGCTGTTATTGGCGATGGTGATGGTGTGGTTAGTGGTTCATTCATCAGTCTCAGTGCATTGCAGATACCGATCAACAGAACCCCCTCCATCCTCCTACTGTGCCCACGAATGCAGAGAAAACTAATGAGCAGTTGGAGCTATTGAGGAAGTAATTAAACAGTATTAAGTGGATGGGAAGGGGGGTACAAAGCCCAAGAAAAGAGGAAATGGACTGAAAACAAAGACTTGATTCTCAGGAAGGGAAAGACACCCTTTTCCTTTGATTTATTTTGTGCAGGTGTGCCGACCCCGTGTGTATATTCAAGCATGTGTGCATGTATATGTATGTGCGCAAGTGTGTGCATGTGTGTGGGAAAGCCAGAGGATGACCTCAGGTATGGTACTCAGTAGTCCTCCAGCTAGTTCTCTGAGACAGTCTCTCACTGAGACTGGAGCTCTCTGAGTCAGCTAAGCTGGCTGCCCAGCAAGCTCCAGGCACCTTCTTGTTTCTGTGTCTACACTGCTGGGCTTTGAAGCATGTGCCACTGTGCCTGTATTTCTTAAGTGGCTTTTGAGGCTTGAACTCAGCTCCTCATGTTTGGGCTACAAACATCTTACTGACTGAGTGGAATGATTTGTTTTTTCCCAGCCCCAAATCTAGTTTCATTGCTGATCTGAGCCTGGGTTGAAGGGTTCAGGCATGTCATCAGAAACAAAATCTTAGTTTCTAACCTAAACCCTTTGCCTTTCAGCTTCCTGTGGGCCCTTGGATAGGTACCCGTGTGTCTTATACTTCCCTTCTGTTAAATCAAGGCAGGTTCCTGATTTTACTGACCTCCTGTGATGGCTGTTATACTGGTTACTTTTCTCATTGCTGGGGCAAAATATTCTATAAAAAACAACTTAAAGAAAGAAGGAGGGATTATTTCAACTCATTGTCATTCCCTAAGAAGGCTTTGATGCTCTCACTATGCCCACCTCTTGCTCAACGCACTCCATTTGTTGTCACAGAACAACTAGCACACCTTCCCCCTCGTAAGATGGACATGGCACGTAGGACATCGTGTTGTGTCACACAGTTGCCTCTGAGTGTCCATCTCATGGAAAGGGGTAATGGTAAAGAGAGAGCATCTAGAACCAGACCTTGCACAGTGCTACGAACTTCTGATTTCTCCCTCAGGAAACGCGAGTAACCATGGTAACCTCCTCACATTGCAGTGGGGATGTACTGAGCTAAAGTACGAGGAACATGGCGTGTTACTTAGCAGTCCCCAAATATCTTAGTCAGGGTTTGCATTGCTGTGAAGAGACACCATGATCAAGCCAACTCTTGTAAAGGACAATATTCAGAGGTTACTATCCCATTATCATCATGGCGAGAAGCATGGCAGCTCCCAGGCAGACATGGTGCTGGAGGAGGAGCTTCGAGTTCTCCAGCTTGATTCAAGGGCAGCCAGAAGGAGACTTTCCAAGCTCACCCCCACAGGGACACATTTCCTCCAACAAGGCCACATCTATTCTAATAAGGACACACCTCTTAATAGTGCCATTCCCCATGGGCCAAGCACAAGGAGTCTATGGGGGCCGAGCCTATACAAACCACTATACCATACAAAGGCTATTAGCCTTTGATTCCCCCGAGAGCTTTGTTCTCTGCGCCTCTGGCACTGAATTGCTGACTGGGAGAAATAACACTGATGAGGACGATAGCCATGCAATAAGCACCTGCAAAGGTGGTGACCTCATGGCTGTGCCATGTTTTCACATTTGCCCATTTAGTCCTCTGGTTGTCTCGTAGGTGCCGATCGTTAGTTCCCGTAGCATAGATGAATAGCCAAAGGCTCAGGAAATACAGGCTTAGTCCAGTTTGTCCGAGTAGATAAACAAAGCTAGGAATCCAGCTAGTTGCTGTTACTTCAGCAGTCAAGTTTCTGGAACCTGCAGGTCTCGGCAGCTGGTATCAGATGGCATTTCCCCTTCATTTAGAGGTGTCTGGTCCACATTCGATCTAGCAAATTCCCTCTTTCACTGGGTTTTCTTGTGTTGGTGTTTGTGTGCGCGCGCGCATGTGCGGTAGGCAGACGATGATGTGGGAGTGACTTTTCAGGCACTGTCCACCTTGTTGTTTTTGAGAAATGATCTCTCAGTAGCTTGTAACTCATCAAGTAGGTTAGAGCTATAGACTGTCCAGCAAGCCACAGTGATTTTCCTGCCTCTGCCTCCCAAGTGCTAGGATTAAAAACTGTGAGCACCGAGCTCTGTTATTTTTTTATTTTATTTTAGTTTTTTTTTTTTTTTTAAATATGGTTTCTGACTTTTGAACTCAGGGCCTGGTATTTGCAAGGATGGAACCATCCCACTGGCCCTTCATCTTTTTTTCTTCTACCAGCTTCAGAGTTGTTGATCTTGGGCTGCCTGCTGCTCTCCCTTCCCCTAACACTTCCTGGAATATTTGGTCTCTCTCTATAAGTCTATGGGAGAATTTGCCGCTCCCCACTAAACCCACTATTCTAGGAACCCCTCTAAGCGGTGGCCATTAGGATTCCTCTCAGTATTTCCCAGACCTCAATCGTGCCCTCAGTGGAAGATACCAGAACCAAAGCGAACTGAAAGTGCTGTCTGCACAAGGTGGTGGATCTTAGGAGGAGATCTCGCAACGGAAGAGAGGCCTGGGAGTATCCTTCCCTCTCAGTCCTAGAATGAAATTCTTGGCCATCGTTTTTCACCCTTCCTCTAAGGAGACCCGGCGTCTCCACTGGGCATCTGGGCATAGCTCAAGCCTCCAACTCCACAACCACCTTCCTGACCTTCGTCTTGACACAGAGGCTCTTAATATCAGACACAGCATTCCAGGAGAGCCCAGAGAGACTGGCAAGGCTGGCGGGCTCTTACTTCACTTCCAGTTCACAAAAGAGAAAGAACAAAGGGGAGATTTGTTTTATCCCTTGAGAGTCTTTGTGAAAGATGTATACCTGAGAGTACGTTTTGTGTGGATGAGCTATAAGAAGGTGCACATATCCGGAGTCCCTGTGTGACAATTGAAGGCATATATTCCGAGACTGCCCTGGGCCATATGCAAGTATCCTGACAGCACACACGTGCTATGTGAAGGCATACCCAGACTCTGATCAACAATGCTCTAACAACAAAGAAATTGACATAGTGATCAAAGAATTTATTTAGGAAACCAAGAGTTGAAAAAATTGTGTCCTGGAATCGCAGCAACAGCCCTGAACATTTTAAGGGGATTTCCACAGTTATCATTTTTGGAATAGGTTAACATTAGCTGGACAGAAATCTTGATCTCTGGACCTGGGTTGGCCGGTTCTGACTTCAGCTATTTTTCTTGCCTTGTTGCAACATTCTCGTTTAACCTTGAGTAGTTGGAAGGCAATCCTCCCACAGCATCTCAGTTTTCATTGCTTTATTTATTATTGTTATTATTGTGTGTGGGTGAGGATATGCCCCAGCACATGTGTGTAGGCCAGAAGACAGCTTGGGAAGTCGGTTTTCCCCTTCTATGTTTTACATATGCATTAGGGGTCAAATTCAGGCCTGCTGAGCCATCTCCTGGGCCCCTTATTTTGTATTTTTTTTTTTTTTAAACGCTGCATTAGTTACTTGTCTCCTTGCTGTGACAAAATTCCCGACAAATGTAACTTTAGACAGGAAGCGTTTATTGTGGCTCCCAGGTCAAGGGCACAGTCCCTCATGGTGGGGAAGGCATAGCAGCAGGAGCTCGAGGCAGCTTGTTACAATGTTTCTGAAGTGAAGGACCAGAGAGAGAGAAGGAGGAGCACTGGTGTTCAACGCAGGTTCTTCCTTTTCTGGAGCCACGACTCCAGTCCGTGGGATGGCACTGAAGATGGATCTTCCCACCTCAGTGAACTTGATCTAAGAACTAAGTCCCTCACACATTTGCCTAAAGACTTGTCTCCTTGGTGACTCTAGATCCAGTCAAATTGTCACTCTGTATCAACCAGAACACACACCATGGATGGAACATCAGTGTCTTGTATTACTGAATCTCTACTTCTTGCCTGACTTACAGTCAAATGTACACCTAAGATAGAAAAAAAAAACAACAGAGGGCTGGGCATTGGGCACAGGGTGATTGCAAAGATTAAGTGAGAGGGTTGTGGTGTTGGCTCAGTTGGAGGAGTGCTTACCTAGTATGTACTTAGCCTCCATCCTCAGCACTTTGAAAAACGGGCATAGAGATGTCATCACTCAGGGGGTGGAGGCAGGCAGGTCAGAAGTTCAAGGTCTTTCTTGGCTACAGATTGAGTCTGAAGCCAGTCTGAGATAGACTAGTATTTGTTTCAGAAACAAATAAACACCAACCAGGAAGATCATTGTCCTCAGTGGAATCCCTCCCTTTATAGCCAAATAACCAAGGGTAGGTGCTGGTCAGGCTGATGGACTCCATTCCCTGCAAAATGCATATAAGTGACTCCCTATTTCTCTCTCTCTCTCTCTCTCTCTCTCTCTCTCTCTCTCTCTCTCTCTCCCTCTCTCTGTTTCTTTGTGGGGGCAGGGTGAATTGTAGTTGAGCTAGAGTTCACTAAGTAGGCTAGGCTGGCTGGCCATTGAGCCCTAGGATGCCCGTCTCTACTTCTGCAGCACAGGGATTACAAGAATGCAATACCACCGCTGGATTTTTTTTTTAAATGTGTGTGCTGGGGATTGAATTCAGATCCTTATACTTAAAAGTCAAACACTTCTTCATACATATTGAAAAGTGACTCCTTCCCATGAACAGCCCATAGGAACCTGTCCTCTCTTTGCTGCTCTCATTTTATGTACTGAGGAAGGTGCTATAGTGTCGATGTCAAAGATGAATGTTAGTTAAAACATGGGTGGTTAAGGTCCCTCCCAACGTGTACACATCACCCATATTACTTTTCATCTAAAAGAGATCATTGTGAGTTGCTTGACTGTTACCAGCA
>JADRCC010465603.1:0-20405 GCA_019843855.1 Hylomyscus alleni
CTATCTATCTATCTATCTATCTATCTATCTATCTATCTATCTATCTATATCCTTCTAAGTTTTTCTACTTCACTAAAATGCCCAAAGAGTTTCTATGTCTTTCTATCATGTCCTAATATATTTCACTCTCCTTCCAAGTCAAATATTACAGCTAATATACACAGGCTTTTACGTTATTTTTCTATCATAAGAGTAAGATGAGAAATGTGAATAGATTTCTTTTTGCTAGCAGTGGGTAAGTAAAGGCACTTCAGATTTGCTGTATGCTACTTTCCAATGAGACATTTGTCGCAGTGATGACTTGGGTGGAGATGCAGGCAACTGTTTAATAAAGGAATCTTTGAACCATGGTCACTCTTTCAAAGGAATGAAAGTAACATATATTTCCACTTACCTGGATTCTTAGTAGTATATGCACTTCCTCAAATCTTTACATTGCTTCCTCATTTCAGTAAGAGAAGTTATGCTAAGTCATGAAGCATTAGGTCCTACACATACTGTTTGCTCTCAGAAAATTCTCAAAGGTCTCAGAATTTTGAGGATAAGTGGGATTTCTTGAGGTGAGAAAGGAAGTTTTGAATGTTAGAAAATATATAAGATATAGAGTGGAAGAAGTTTGGAAAAGAAAATGAAAAAGAATTTTACAAAATTGATATAAAATCTTACAAAATAGCAAAATCGTATAGATACATCATACCTATTTCAATAAATGTATTTTGGATTTATGCAGTACTTTGGGGTTTTTATTTTCATAATTATTTCAATATTTTCAAAATTCATTAGGTATAGTTTATTGCATCTTATATAGCCCTCTTAGCCTCCAAAAAAATACCTTTTAATGTAAAATCATATATTTTTGATAGTGTTGAGAGGTAAATAAACAGTTATTTTTACATTTTAGTGTAAAAGTTTGTTTCTTGGATTTTTAAAAAATGTGGTGACTCTGAAATGCCTGACACTAGGGAGAGGGAACTTATAGAGACCACCTCCAGCAGGAAGGCAGGGCATCAAATGAGGGAGAGGGGGGGTCACACCACAGTCACAACTCTGATCTATAATTATTCCTCTCTGAAAAAATTACAGGAATGGAAATGGAGAGGAGCCTGAGGGAAAAAAGTTCCAGTGAAAGGCTCAAAGAGAGATCTAGCTCAAGGGGAGGTCCTAAGGCCTGACATTATTACTGAGGCTATGGAGCACTCACATAAAGGGATCTAGCATGACCACACTCCAGAAGACCCAACGAGCAGTTGAAAAAGTCAGATGCAGATATTTGCACCCAACCAATGGACAGAAGCAGCTGACCCTGGTGGTTGAATTAGGGAAGGCTGAAAGAAGCTGAGGAGAAGGGCAATCTTGTAGGAGGGCCACTAGTATCAATTAATATAGACCCCTGAGATCTTTCAAACACTGGAACACCAAACAAGCATCATACACCAGCTGATATGAGGCCCCCAACATACATGTAATAGAGGACTTCCAGGTCTGTATTCATTCAGAGATGATGCTGAAGGCACCAGGGAGTTTAGAGGTTAGATGAGGTAGGAGGTGGGGGCATCCACATAGAGACAAGGGAGTTGAGGAGGAGGTGTGGAATGTGGAGTAGTTGGAGGTCAGAGGGTGCACTACAGGGTAGGGAATGGAATATGGAGTGTAAAAAATAAATTAATTTATAAAATAAAAATATGATAAAATATTTTTAATAATAAATAAATATTATGCATAACCTTACATAAAAGGTATTATGAATAAAGGTAACTATGAGTATATAAAACAAAAAAAAATGTGGTGATTCTAAACCATTGTGACATTTAAATTTTTTGTCTAAATTATGGACACACTTCTTTCCTGGTTGAAAGTATAGTGCAGCCGGGCAGTGGTGGCGCACGCCTTTAATCCCAGCACTTGGGAGGCAGAGGCAGGCAGATTTCTGAGTTCAAGGCCAGCCTGGGCTACAGAGTGAGTTCCAGGACAGCCAGGGCTATACAGAGAAACCCTGTCTCGAAAAAACAAAAAATGAAAAACAAAAAACAAAAAAAGTATAGTGCAATAATTCTTAAGTTAAAATGTATAGCACTCTTACTAAATTATTGAGCTGTCCTCTAAGCTGTTGGATAAGGATACTGCTGGCTCTCGAAGCCACTGACCATCTCTTTAACATCACTGCTGCTATTAGATTCCATGCCAGGAGTTTCTATTATAGAGTATTCTATCATAATCCTAATTGGATTCCTATATTCCAATTTCCATTTTCTCTTCTAACAGCATCAAATATATCTCAATATAAGTTCTGGATTTAAATAAGAATATTTTCCCCCAAATGACTCTGCAGGGATTCATCTGTCAGCATATTTATTGTTTACTTTCATCTACAATAAGTACATTGTTGGATGCTGAATGTATAGATAAAATCACTCAAATTTTTTCTGACTTTTAATCTCATTAACTTCATATGATAATGTTAGGTATATTATTGACTTGTATTTTGTAGGTAAAAATAGAAATATGTGAAATTTTACCTATTATTTCTTGATTAAAAAACAACTTCTCTATAGTGTATTGTATAATGTAATAAACTTGACTTTACACACTTAGTGAAAATAGAGCCATACCACACAGTGGGACTCAGGAGTTGACTGCTTCATAGTTGATGAATACAACATGCTCTTTCAGTACAGAAGAAAACTGACTAAGCAAATGGCCACAACAAATGTGTTGATTTTTTTTATTTATGCAATATGTTTATTTACTCTTCTTTTCTATATTACATCTAACCACAGTTTCAGCTTGCTCCTCTCCTCCTACTCTCTCCCCCATAAAACTTCCAAGGAATATCATCCATATCAAGTTGCAATAAGACTAGTACAGTCCTTCATGCTAAGGTTGGACAATGCAACCAAGTTGGAGGAAAGGATTTCCAAAAGGAGACAAAAGATTTAGACAACCTGTGCTCTCATTCTCAAGAGTCCCACAAGAATGCCAAATTATACAAACCTAACATGTATGAAGAGGACATAGCTCAGACTCATGCAAGTTTGCTGATTTTTGGTTCGGTCTCTCTGAGCCCCTATAAACTGCTTAGTTACTCTGTGAGTTTTCTTGTGATGTCATTGACTCCTCTGGCTCCTAAAATCTTTCCTCCACCTATTCCATAGATTCCCTGAGCTCTGCCTAATGTTTGGTTGGGGATCTCTGAATCTGCTCTCATCAGTGGTCTCTTTGATCACAACTATGTTGGACTCCAGTCTATGAGTATAACAAAGTGTCATTAGAGATTATTTCATTGACTTCTATCTTTCTATCCTGTCTCAATATCCAGGATCTTGTTCTTGACCATCATTGGTAGATTCAGAGGTGGGCTCCCTCTGGCTGCATGGGTCTCAAACTGGACCAGTAATTGACTGGTCATTCCCACAACTTGTGCACCATCTTAACCCTAGCACATATTGCAAGCAGGACAAATTGCAGGCCAAAAGTTTTGTGGTTGGATTGGTGTTCCAATCCATCCACTGGAAACCTTTCCTAGTTACAGAAGATGGACAGTTTAGGCTCCTCATCCTCATTACTAGGAGCCTTGTATGGTCAACCTCATAGAGTCTGGGAGTTCTTATTGTACTATGTTTATAGCTTACCCCAAAATAGCTACCAATTCCATTTGTTTTTCCCAGTAATCTCTATTTCAAACTCCTAAAATCTCTCCTATACCCATCCCCACTTTCCCTACAGTCCAACCATGAAATCTGTTTTATTTCTCCCTCCCAGGGAGATTCATGTGTTCCCCTTTGACCCTTCCTTGGTACTTGGCCTCCCTGGGTATGTAAATTGCACCATGATTATCATTTACAGCTAATATTCACTTACACCTGAGTACATTCCTTGTTTGTCTTTCTGGGTCTGGGCTCTCTTACTTAGTGTAATAATTTTTTTCTAATTCAATCAGTATGTCTGCAAATTTGATGATGTCAATGTTTTTAACAGTTCAGTAATACTCCATTGTATAAACGTACTGTATTTTTAAAACTCTGTCCTTCCATTGAGTAACATCTAGGTTGTTTCTGGTTTCTGACTATTCTGAACATATTTAAGCAAGTGTCCTTGTGGTAAGATAGAATATCCTTTGGAGTTTATGTCCAGGAGTGGCAACACTACATCCTGAAGTAGATTAAATCTCAATTCTGAGATACTACCATATTGATTTCCAAAATGGCTGTACGAGTTTGCACTCCCATCAGCAATGTTAGAGTGTTCCTTTTGGTGTACATGCTCAACAGCATGAGCTGCCACTTGTGATTTTGATCTTAGCCATTCTGAAAGGTGTAAATACAACCTTAGATTTGTTTCGATTAACCTTTCCCTGATGGCTAAGGACATTGAACATTTCTTTAAGTATTTCTCCGCCATTGAGATTACATTGTTAGCAATTCTATGTTTAGGTCTGTACCCCCTTTCTCATTGGATGTTTTTGCTTGTTGATACATAGTTTCTTGTATTCTTTGTATATTTTAGATATTTGCTCTCTGTCAGATGTGGAGTTGGTGTATTTTGCGATTGTGTAGGCTAATATTTTAACCTACTAATGGTGTCCTTCTCCTTACAGAAGTTTTATAGTTTCATGAGGTCTCATTTATTAATTGCTGATTTTAGTGCCTGAGCTATTGGTGATTTGTTCAGGAAGTTGTCTCCTATGCCAATGCTTTCAAGGCTATTCTCCATTTTCTTTTCTTTCAGGTTCTGTGTATCTGGGCTTATGTTAAGGTCTTTGATCCACTTTGACTTGTGTTTTGTGTAGGGTGATATATATATATATATATATATATATATATATATATATATATATATCCACTGGCCTTCTTGTATATGCAGATATCTAATTAGATAAGCATGATTTTCATTGTATATTTCTGACTTCTTTATAAAAAAAATCTAGTGTTCATAGATATGTGGGTTTATAGCTGGGTCTTCAATTTTTTTATTGTCATACATATCTTTCACTTACTTGGTTCGAGTTCCACCAATATATCTTATATTATTTGTGGCTATTGTGAAAGATATTTTCCTAATTTCTTTTTTGGCTCATTTGTCATTTTTATATAGGGGGACTATTGACTTTTTAATGTAATCTTTTTAATGTAATTTTTTAAATGTAATCTTGTATCCAGTCATTTTGCTAAACATGTTTGTCAGATATAGGAGTTTACTAGCAGATTTTGGGGGGATTGATTTTGTATGTTATCATGCCATCTGCGAAGAACAATACTTTAACTTCTTTCATTTTCAATTTATATCCCCTTGGTCTTCTTTTTGTTGTCTTATTGATCCAGCAAGAACATCAAGAACTATTTTGAGTAGAAATCCAGAGAGTAGACAGTCTTGTCTTGTTCCTTATTTTAATGGGATTGCTTCATGTTCTTTTCATTTAATTGATGTTGGCTAAAGCCTGCTGTAAATTTCCTTTATTATGTTGAGAAATGTTTCTTGTCTACTTACTCTTTCTAAGAATTTTATCACAAAGGGATGTTGAATTTGTCAAGGCATTTTGTGTGCATGTGCTTGTCCTAATTCGGGTTTTATTGCTGTAAAGTGACATCATGACCAGTGTAACTCTTATAAATGAAAACATTTAATTGGAGCTGGTTTACAGTTTAAGGTTTAGTCCATTATACTCATGATAGGAAGCATAGTGGCTTGCAGGAAGACATGGTGCTGGAGAGATAGCTAAAAGTTCTACATCTAGATCTACAAAATGTTTTTCCCTTTGTTTAAAGCAATTTGAGTAGTGAACTATTCACCTCAGCAACAAAGATAATGCTGGTGGACCCTTCCAATAGTCATTCACAAGCGCAGATACCCATGGACACCAATTAGACTTACCCAGCAACAGAAAATAGGATGAGATGTTGGGGTACATTTTCCATTCCTCATATATCTTTCAACCTTATTTGGGACATGAGAAACATTTTGTTGCAGCAGATTTTAAGAGTTAGATGTCTTTAATGGTGACAACAGTATACAATGCATTGGATAAGGAGAGGAACAGAAGCCTTCACCTTGAGTATAGAATGCCTGTTCATTGACATATATATTAAATCCACAACCCCGTAGCCCTACCATTAAGGCTTGACCCTCCACAGGCATACCATTAAATCCTACAGAATACCTATCTAATCCAGAACTCAGTCTAAGGCTGTGATCACTATCATTTGTGTTTGTTTTGTGACTAGAGCATAATTCTCATTTGCTCATCACTAAATATACACATATTTTTCTCAGTGATCACTTTTATTTGATATTAAATTTAGAAAATTAATAACTAGAATTCCACATTAGCTTTTCTTTTTAAATAATGTACATACTATAGTTTCTATGCTTCTCATATAACTATTTTAACAATAATTTATTTATTATCCCATTAACTTCTGCTGAGACTTTATCCAGAATATTATTGAATGCCACACTAATGTAGAGAATCTGTATGTAAGAGATAGACTGGGTAATGAACCGTAAAGCCTGATCCATCCTTTATGGAGTGCTTTAAACTTCTTAAATAGCATGGAAATTAAACCTGCTACATAGAAGCATGTTCATAAGATAAAACAAAACAAAAAAACATTCAGTCTTTTAAAGAAAGAAAACCCTGTAATTTGTCACAGCATGATTAATTTGGGATCATTGTCATCTCTCACCTTGAACAAAGACTGCCTTCCTATATGCATATATACTAGGTCCATGTCCACCTATCTTCCCACAAACCTCTATCCCTTCTCTACCATGAGAATAACTCAGTTACAGAAAGAAAATACTACATGGTTCCAGCTATAACAAAAAAAGTATCTAAAGCAGTCAAATTCAGGGAGACTATGATCAGAATAGTGGGTGATAAGAGCTAGAGTGGAAAATGAAGAACTAGCATGAAGTTCCAGTATAAAAGATGGATAAGTCCTAAAGATCTGCCTTATAATCCTATGCCAATATAGAACAGTATTATAAAGTTTAATACTTATTATATTAAAAGATATTACATGAAACTTTATTATAAAAAAAAAAACAAAGACACCCAAAAGCATTTGGATAAAACGTATATGCCAACCACATTTTATCTAGTGATATTTTGATGTGCATCTGTTTGTATAAAAACTCATTCTATTCTAAATGTTAATTATGGGCAGGTTTTTTGGAGGGCTATGCATCTAGAAAAAGAGGATTGTTTGTCTAAAGACTATCCCTGGAGTGGAGAGGGGAAAACTTTTGATATTCAAGGTAATCTTATTTATAATATATGTCATATTTAATATTGCTCCTAAAATTACAGATGTCTCAATGCTTACATTTGAAGGACCTCTAGTAATAGTTAAGGTCATAAAAGTTTGCTAATTGATACATTTTGGAAGAAGCTAAATCTAATCAAGAACTTGTATTATCTTTTACCCTTTCTCTTGTATGGGTTCTTGTAAATTTTGGATTCCTATGTGAACAATATGGACATTTTGTTCAGTTTTGTTTTTTTGCTTCTTTTCTCACTAAAAGCAGGCTTCTCTTTCCCTCCTTCAGTCCCTTTATCCCACCATTTATCTGTCTATTCCTTCCTGTCATCTTTAGATTTTGTTGTCATATTTGCTTGTGCACACACACACACACAGACAGACCATACATGTGTGTGTTTTAGTGGTTAAGTGCTATAGTTTGTTTATTCATTGATATTGCTCATACATTAATTATTTTAGACCTCCAAATCACTGTCACTTAAAGTAGTGGTCCTGCAAAGGTGGTGGTTGTCTTATTGAGTTTAAGCATCAAGGACTCAAATAATGTTTGAGCTATTGCTTTTGCTGTTTCATAGTTGCAAATTGGTGGCCCTCCTATAATCAAAGGCACTCAATTGTCACCACTATTAAGCTGAAAGCTCATAACAACAGAAAGAGCACTGAATAGGCCTGACATTCTTGCTGGATTCAGTCAGATTTTAACACTGGTCTTTAAGTGAAACATAAAAGTGAAATATGCCGGGCCAGAAGTGTCAAATACCAGTTGGTATTCTGTTGTTTTGTTTTATGTTTTGTTGTTGTTGCTGTTGTTCTGTTTGTTTTTGTTTTGTTTTGTTTTTCATTTGTTTCCTAACCATTGATTGGGTGTCTTAGTTAGAGTTACAACTGCTGTAATCAAACACAATGACCCAAGCAACTTGGGAAGGAAGGAATATATTTGGCTTGCGAAAATGCATTGCTCTTCATCACTGGAGGAAGACTGAAGAGGTACTTAGACAGTAATCTGCAATAATATGGAAGCAGTAGGTAATGTAGAAGTCATGGAGGTCTGCTGCTTATTGACTTGCTCGGTATAGTTTGCTCAGCCTACTTTCAGGACCACCAGAGCAGGGGTAGCACCTCCCACAATGCGCTGAGCTCTCTTCCATCAGTCTCTAATTAAGAAAATTCCCACCAGGCAGTGATGGTGCACATCTTTAATCCCAGCACTTGGGAGGCAGAGGCAGGCAGATTTCTGAGTTCAAAGCCAGCCTGGTCTACAGAGTGAGTTCCAGGACAGCCAGAGCTATACAAAGAAACCCTGTCTTGAAAAACAAACAAACAAAAAATGAAACAAAACAAAACAGGAAAGAAAGAAAGAAAGAAAGAAAGAAAGAAAGAAAGAAGGAAGGAAGGAAGGAAGGAAGGAAGGAAGGAAGGAAGGAAGGAAAGAAAGAAAGAAAGAAACAAAGAAAGAAACAAAGAAAGAAACAAAGAAAGAAAGAAAATTACCTATAGTCTTGCCTATAGCCTGATCTTATGTAGACATTTTTCTCAGTTGAGGCCCCATCTTCTCTGATGACTATATCTTGTGTTAAGTTGACATAAAACTAGCCAGCACAGTTTGGCTAGATATTATCTGATTCCTGGTCTTCTTTTTAAAGTTTAAAATTATTATTATTTTTTTTTACTTATTTGCTTTATATCCTGCTCACTGACCCCCTCCTGGTCACCTCCTCCCACAATCCTGTTCCCCTTCCCCTTCTCCTCTGAGAGGGTGAGGACACCCTAGTAACCAAATCCAAAACGATGGCACTTCACATCTTGGTGAGCCTAGGTTCTTTCTTTCCCACTGAGGCCAGACAAGGCAGCCCAGCTAGAGCCTATCCCACACAGGAAGCAGCTTTTGGCAGAGGCCCTGTCCTAGTTGTTCAGGACCCACATGAGGACCAAGCTGCACATCGGCTACATGTGTGTGAAGAAGCCTAGGTCTAGCCCTGTATGCTCTTTGGTTAGTGGTTCAGACTCTGAGAACCCCAGAGGTCCAGGTTGTTTGTTTCTGTTGGTCTTCCTGTGGAGTTCCTATCCCCTTCAGGACCCATAATCCTTCCTCCTATTCGCCCATAAAAGTCTCCAAGCTCCATCCACTGTTTGGGTGGTTATCTGTCTCAGTCAGCTGCTGGGTGGAGTCTCTCAAAGGATTATTTTGAGAATAATAATAATATTTTGGAGAATTGTGGATCCTGTTTTCACATTCACTCTGTTAGCCTGTGTCTTTTTATTGGAGAATTGAGTCTATCAATATTGACAGATACTAATTACCAATGATTGTTAGTTCCTGTTATTTTGTTGGTGGTGGGTTTTTCGTTTGTATGTGTGTGTGTATGTGTGTGTGTATGTGTGTGTGTGTATGTGTGTGAAAGAGAGAGAGAGGGAGAGACAGGGAGGGAAGGAGAGAGAGAAAGGGAGGGAGAGAGAAAAAGAAAGAGAGAGAGAGAGATCTTCTTTTGGTTTTACTGATGTGAAATAAATTCCTGATGTGAAATTCATTCCTTGTATCTTCTTTCATGTACTTACTCTCCTTATGTAGGAGTTTTTTGTGCAGTGTCATCTGTAGGGATGGATAAATTGAAATATATTCCTTAAATTTCATTTTGTCATGGAATATCATGTTTTCTTCATCTACATTGAGTGAAAGTTTTGCTGGTATTGTAGTCTAGTCTGACATCTGTGATCTCTTAGGGTCTCCAAGACATCTGCCTGGGCCCTTTTGGCCTTCAGAGTCTATGTTCAGAAATCAGGTATAGCTGTACTAGGTTTGTCTTTACTGTCCTTTCTCTTGCAGCCTTTAATATTCTTTATTTGTTCTGTACAATTAGTGTTTTGATTAGTATGTCACAGAGGATTTTATTTTCTAGTCTATGTTATTTGGTGTTCTGTAAACTTCTTGTATGTTTATAGGCATCTCTTTTAGGTTAGGGAAATTTTCTTCTACAATTTTGTTGAAAGTGTTTTCTAGGTCAATGAACTGGGAATCTTCTCCTTCTTCTATTATTTCATTAACAGAAGAATTAATTCATATTATTCTTAGGTTTGGTCTTTTTGTAATGTCCCAAATTTCCTGGATGTTTTCTGTCAGAATTTTTTGGAGTTTGGCATCTTCTTTGACAAATATTTGAATTTCTTCTATCATATCTTTTCTGCCTGAGATTCTCTCTTCCATCTCTTATATTCTGTTGGTGATGCTTGTATCTTTATTTCTGTTCTCTTTCCTAGGATTCCTTAGTATTCCTTCTGTTCTCCAAGATTGCCTTAGTTTGTGTTTTCTTTATTGCTTCTATTTCCATTTTCAGGTCTTGAACAGTTGTTTTCATTTCTGTCACCTGTTTGATTATATTTTCCTGTATTTCTTTAAATTTATTTGTTTCCTTTTAAAGGCCTCTAACACCTTCATAAGATTAGATTTAAGATCATTTTCTTTCACTTCATTTGTGTTAGGATATCCTGTGGTTGCTATAGTAGGATAGCTGGGTTCTGTTAGTGAGATCCTGCCCTGACTTTTGTTTACTGTTCTCTTACACTAGCTTTTAGCCATTTGGATGTCCCTGTTATTGGTAGACTTGATAGTACCTAATGGTAGCAGGCAGCCTGGGTTGCAGGTATATCCAAGGACACTTGGTTGTCCTTGGTGGCAGCAAGCTATTGTTCTGGAAATGGTGTGTGGGTCCTAGATTTCAGGTACGGGGTGGACAGGAATATCGAGCACGTAGGGGATGGGACAGACCTCACTGCTGTTGAGCTTGCCAGGGGACACAGTGGGCAGAGATTTGGAGTGAGGGTTCTCACCTAGAAGCAGCAGGTCTCCAAGGAATCAGGCAGAGCTGTGGCTCGGGTAATATAATGCAGATATAAGATTCTGTCCAGTCACTCTTTAGTGGCTTGCAATATATTTTAAGAAGCAAGTACTGTGGGTTAAAGCATGCATGGTAAGTTGTCCTTTATCATAAGACCGGCTTACTTTGTTCTTTGTGGCAAGTATCTAAGTTTTCTTATATCCACTCAACTAGTGAAGAACAAATGACACCAGATACTATACACATCATATTAGGGACAGGTTACTAGCTGTAGATACCCAGAACCTTTGAGTGGAAGACATTGTATGCCACAGATAGCAACACAGGCTTTACCTCTGAGAACAGGATATATTAGCAGGAGTGTGGGAGTAAGATAGCTGAAACCTGCTATTCAATTATGAATTGTGCCTGTGTCCTTTGCTCAGGCACTATACAAAAGAGAGAGTGGGAAGAGAGCTTGTCATTAGACCATTCAGGCTGTGCTTTCTCTAGATGTCAGAATGGAAGAGTGGGCTTAATGGTAGACCCTGCACAATTGGTGGATTCTAATCATTTTGCTAAATAGATTTTAAAGTTCTATTGTAATTCATGTTAACATTTAAGTCTATTGACTCTTCTCATAAAAAATTGCCTAATATTGATATTTAAAAGTCATGTATTTGATAGATGATTTGTATCTAGACTATATATAAAGATACAATTCTTTATATAAAGATACATTTACAAGCAAATAAGAAGCTTGATTAAACATTACTTTAAAACAAGCACAAGGAAATAATTGTTTAATAAGCATAGGAAAGAGTTCATGAATTGAAAGTACATTTTATTCATTAGGTAAGCACAAATCAAAACCATATTGAGATATTCATCCACAAAACTTATAGAGATTGATATTAAAAAGATTATAAAGATAAATGAACATTCACACTTTGATGCTTATGAGATCATCAAATACTGAAGCCAGTACTCAACTCGGAGCCAGTGCATGACTGCTGAAGGAAACATCATTCCTAGCAACACAGATGACGTAGACATCCACATACCTAACAGTTTATGAGTGGTTAAATTCAGCACTATAAATCCATGTAATAAGAAATGAAGAATCAACACATGTTACAATAAAGATGAACCTTGAAAACACTAAATATACTGCATGTTACAAAGCCATGTATCTGCTTCCTGTGAAGTAGCTGAAGAGGGATGTCTATATAGCTGGGTTAATGCTTCCTGAGGTCTGGAGCGGTTGACAATAAAAACAGAAAGTGGCTGCTACAGGGTCTAAAATTTCTTTGGGAAAATGAAGTTCTGAAATTTATTGTAATTAAAATTTTTAATTTGAAAATGTAGTATAAATTAATAATTTGCATGCTTGACATGATTATATTGTGTGATGTGTTATATACCAATAAAGCTGTTACATTAAGCAACAATAAACCTCTTTCCAGGGGCTGAAAAAAATGGCTCATAATTTAAGAAATCTTACTGGTTTTGCTGAGGACGGTGAGGCCATGTCAGGCAGCTGGTTGTTCTGTTCTACTTGTGATTCCATATCAGAAAACTAAAGACATTCAAAAACATTAAAAAAATTGATCTTGTCCTCTGATTTTGTAAATTTGTGTTTGAATTTGATATTGTTTCCTTTATATCTTTTTTAAATTAATTAATTTATTTACTTTATATCTCATCCACAGTCACCTCACTCCTCTCCTCCCTGTCCTACCCTTAACATCCCTCCACCTATTACCAGCTTCCCATCTCCTCAGAGTCTACCTTGGTTACCACCTCACTCTGGGACATCCAGTCCCAGAAGGGCTAATCACATCCTCTCCCACTGAGGCCCAAGCAGGGAGTCCAGTTAGAAGAAAGGGATTTAATGGCAGGAAACAGAATTAGAGACAACCCACATGAAGACCAAGGTGCTCCTTGGTCCATCCCCTGCGTGTTCTTTGATTGGCTGTTCAGTCTCTGTAAATCCCCATGATGGAGATGACTCTGTAGGTCTTCTTGTGGTGTCCTCGATATCTGCTCGATTCTATCCCCCACTTTTCTGCAGAACTCCCTGAGTTACTCCTGATGTTTGGCTCTGCATCTGAGAATCTTTTTTCATTCACTGCTGGATCAAGCCTGTCAAGAGACAGTTATGCTAGGCTCCTATCTTCAAGCATAGCAGTATATCATTAATCTCAAATTGGGCCAGGTATTATTTGACCATTCCCTCAATCTCTGTTCCATCTTTATTCGTATGCATCTTGAACATTATTAAAAATCTGAAGTTTTGCATACTTCATCCTATGTTATTATATGATGAAATTATATTACTTAACATGAATGATTCCCTTAAAGATCAATAAAGTATAAAATTCTATGATTAAAATTGCACCTAGACTTAAATTTAAAAAAAAAAAAACCTAAGGATATCAGCCCTCAGAGCTCAGAGAAAGAAGTTAAGAACTGATTGCACTACTCTGTGCCAGATGCAAGAAACATTTTACTAATTTCCCCTATGATGTTAATTTGTTGAATGTGTTGTGAAATCTATGAAGCTACTCCTATTTTGGTATTCTATGGAGTTACCAATTCTCAATTTATCTACAGTTTTCCAATGACAATGACCTATTTAGTTCATATTTCCCATCAGCTCCTTGGTCTTTTTAGGTTCTAGGTCTCTGAAGTAATTTTAGATCAGAAGTACAGATATATTTGACCAATGCTTATTTTGGGCATTTCATTTGGTTTTCCATTAGGAATAAAAAAAATACATGAATTTTCAATTTTCCATTCTGACCTAGATCTGCCATAGCTCAGCTGAAACTGACTTTCAATATAATGACTGTTCTTTTAGAATCTTTAGGAGACTGATAGTGACTAACAGATGACTAAGTCAGAAGAACAGAAGAAAAACCAAAGTATTACAAATTTTTATAACATCCATAATTTTTCCTGATTATTTGGGGCGTATTTATATCCACCACATTGTTTTTTTCCATGTCCAGTGAAATTTAGCATATCATATTTTCTAAAAGGATTGTATAGAACAAAGCCTTTGTTAAGACTCAGTAATTTGTAAACCTATTTGATTTAAGCTCTGGAATGTATTATTAATATAGGTAGATAGATGGGAGCAAGTTTTGAACATTGAGAAGTAAATCTGTGCATTTTATGAATTGGTTTCTTATTCAGCCAGTAGCAGAACTTCCATAAAATTAAATGTCTGAAAAAAATTAAATGCCTGAAGGGTTTTAATAGCAAATAATCAACTTTCCATGCATTTATTACTACAATTCCTCATTTCTATTTTCTTGGCACTAAATAGCCTAGCCTGAGAAATGTATTGAGTTGAGTAGCTTTGACGCAAATGGAAAATTGACATATTGTTTGTGAAACGGAACAGAGTAGTTATAGTAAAACCTTTGGATTGCCTTTCTTGCTAAATATAACCTCATACATGCCTTTTTCAAAAACCTTTTCATATTCTTGGTTCTTCATACCGACTGCCATTGATCTAGTACAACTCCAGCCTCATTCCTGAACCCTCAGAAGACCTCTTCTACTCTGGTCATATTCACCCTACCGTCATCCAGTTATTTTTTAGACAGCTGTCAGAGAGTATAATCCTTGGCAAAGTTAATGTGCCATTCCCCTTGTCTTAAGACAATATCTTCTTATGATCTGAGTTCCTTTACTCTCACTGCTCCATTCATACTGTTCCTCCTTTTGTATTTTATTTCATTTTCTCATTCCCAAGGGATTTACTAGTAAATATGAGTTAGAAAAAAAATTATATATGCTATCACCTCTGGTCAGTGGAATGAATGGTCCAAATACCCGTCTATAATGCTGAGTAGGACCCTGACTCGTTCATCGCTATTCATAGACCTAGTGATGGGCACAGGACTTGTAGTCAACCAGTTCTTGCTTAAATCATATACTCATCTCTTTCTTAGCACTTTTCACTGAATTAGTGCCATGAATTATGTGCCTGCCAACTTGAATGGCCAAATCCCCTTGAAAGGTACTAGACTTAGGACCAACTGGATTGGTCTGCTCTCAATATCATCAGATGTGTTTTCATCAGTTGAGCTTTTATCAAACTGTTACCACCACAGGCCCTGGATTCACCTACTTTTGTTGGACCGTGAAAAGCAGTCTGTGTTTTGGTTGAACAAGTCTTAATTTCCAGAGACCCCGTGGAAGATTCCTTAAGGGACGGAACAGTAGAGACACATTCCCAAATATAAATGGCTGGCATCACCAGCCCTCACTCCATTACTTTGTAGCTAGACAATGCCCCAGCTCCCAGCATTCTGGCAGGATTCCACCCCCACATTCATCTGACCACAGCCAGGTATGCCCTGTCCCACAGACAGGCAGCCTAGCCCACCATATAATGGGCGGTTTGCCCAGTCCTTTCTCTTCTTCTCTCTTTTTTCCCTCTTAGCCTTTTACTCTTCTTAACTTTACTTTGTCCTCTTCCCTTCCCCCTCTTTCTACATGGCCATGGCCGGCCTCTACTTCTCTAATTTCCTATCTTCTTCTCTCCTTTCTATAATAAAACATCTTACGACCATGCATTGTCTCCTTTTAACTAGACACACCACACCATGTTGGCCCAGGTTTGCCGAGAAACTGGGACTAGTGACCCTCACCCTGCACTTGGCACAGGAACCACCAGGTCTTTGCCCCCTTTCTCCCTATGTTCTCAGTTTCGCCAAGGTATCCAGCATAGCCTGCAATGCTCAGGAGCTAGAACCTCCCATCTTTGGCCTCCGTGAAGCCCAGGGACGCCCCACAGCTGTCTCCCTTCACTCTCCAAGGACTGGCATCCAGACGACCCAGCTGAGTGGAGCACGTGGACCGACACCCTCGTACGCCGCCCAGAGTACCAGACCTCTGGCAGGATGAGGGTCATTCTCTCCCATACCTTTCATTCCCTCACTGCCCACCTGTGCCCGGTGCCAGCAAGGTGGCTGCTGTGGCAGTAGCAGCGGAGCGCAGCCCAACATAATTTAGAAAGGACAGAATTCCAGGTCAGTAATGCTGCCCCAGGTGTTCTCTACAGGCCCCAAAGAAGTTCATAACCATGAAACAGAACTCTTTCTGTCAGAAACATATAGAAATCTAAACCACCAAGCCACAATAAATGATACCTGGCTTGATAGTATTGAGGATCACTGGAAGTTGGCCTTGAAACAAAAGCTATTGAATCAGTGGTGCTTGTCCTTTCAACAAGTCTTCGACTAAGATAAATGCATTATTTATCGAATACATTATTAATTCTCTAATATTGTATTTTCTTTATTTTATTTGCTCAGAAAGAAATCCTTCTAAGTAAGCTGTGAATGACTTAGTAGGTCCGAAGACAAAGTGAAGAGAATAGTAACAAAAAGACTGAATGAACACAGTAACTACAGATCCTGAAACTGTTCCCCCTACATCCCACACCGTGCTGAGGTATCCCTGCGAGGGACTGACATCACGCTCTGTATTCCTCCTTATCTCTGTCCATTGTCATAGTACCTTCTAGTATAAAGAAAGCCATTCCTCAGGGAGAGAAGACTCATATCATCCAGTTGAGGAGTCTCTGGGCTCTGTGCCTGAAGTGCATGATGGCTTTAGCAATAAAGACTTACTTTGCATCTCTTTGGACAACCAAAAGCAGTAGCCATAGGGTATATGTTTTAAAAGTCTCTTGAACAGCCCTAGCCAACAACTCAATGAAGGCTTCCCATGCCTAGTATTGAGGGATTTTTTGTTAGGTGGACATTGGTTCCAGAGGACAGTGTTTTGTTCTCAGGTGCGAAAAGTTCATTAAAACTTCTCTTATACAAATATATAAAGTACATACGCATATTTTATATATTTATACTCAATTACATGTATTATAGTATTTTAAGGTAAATAGTTAATAATATGATTCCTTTGGATTTTTCAAACATCATCATTATTATTTTATATCCCCATTCTTCTGTATATGTTTCCTCCCCTCTCCCTCCTTTCTATCTCCTATCAGATCACCTATACCCTCTTATTCTCCTTTGGAATCCCCCACTTTAGTCATCATTTATCATACCCCCTGTCCCTAAGGAGACCACTCTTTATCACATTTCTCTGATCGTTTGTCTCCTTCTGTTTCTCTCTCTATTGTTCCCAACCCCCTTAGTCTGGCAAAGATTCCATTTTACTTTCCTGGTTTTTGAAGTTATTCCAGTCTAAGTGCTCATACCTAAAAATTTAGAGCTTGTAGCCTACAATGAGATAGAGCATGCAATGTTTTACCCCAGGTCTGTGTTACCTCACTCAATATGATCTTTTCTAGTTCCATTCATTTACCAGCAAGGTTCATGATTTCATGATTTTTTTCAGCTTCATAGTATTTTATTTAATGAAAATTTTACAACAGATTTATAGGGCACTTGATATATTTTGTCAGCTGTTCTGGGGATTTTAGATACGTCCTTGAATTATGTAAATTGTTTTGAACTCATGGAGTCTATGTTCTAGAAGATTCCAGTATGTATATAGCGATTTCAAAAATGTTTTCTAGTTATTAGGGCACCTGGCATGGCATATCTGTCTAATAATGCCCAACAAATTTCCCACTGCCCTGTAGAAATCAACTCACTGCCTTGTCTAGAATACAATACAGATATCTTTCACAGAGCTCGATAGCTAAATTCATACGCACCAGCAAATATAACAAAAATACTGATGTCCTAAGTTAACTGAAAATGACAGAGACTGCTGTATAGAAACTGAACAATTAACTTTCTTTCTCTGTGGATAAGATTAGAGTGCAGCAACACCATAGTTGTCAGATTCTTGTAAATCATGGCATTATAAAGTGGGAATAAAAGGCAAGTAGGCTTTAAAAAATGTCTAACTCCAAATTTCTCTATGAACCATTTTGTCTCCTTTGATGTCATTCCACAATATATATTGAGAGAACAGAGTACACACATATCTCTTGATGGCTGCTTGGAAAAGTAGTGTACTGATTGTTTAATTCGGAATATCTGGCTTCCCTTCGTTTTTTTCTTCAAATCTACCAACCTAGGAAATAATAAGGATAAAGTGCAAAAAAATACTAGATATTGTACAGCCTTTGTCACTTACTAGATGGCCAGTCTTGGAAGATAAAACAGCATTAAATTGAATTTTCATATCCTTCTAAAAACACAGTTGTCATTTTCATTTTTTTTAATTTCAAAACCCCTTCTTTTTCTTTTTTTTTACTTAATTTTATTTATTTATTTTAATAAGTCTTTTTTATTGGATATTTTATTTCATTTCAAATGTTATCTGCTTTCCCAGTTTTCCCTCAGCAAACCCCCATCATTTCCCCCCTCCCTGCTTCTATGAGGATGCTCCCCTAACCTCCCTGCCCTCACATTCCCCTACATTGGGTCATTGAGCCTTCACAGAACCAAGGGCCTCTCCCCATTGATGCCAGATAAGGCCATCCTCTGCTACATATGCAGCTTGAGCCATGGGTCCCTCCGTGTGTACTCTCTGGTTGGTGGTTTAGTCCCTGGAAGCTCTGGCGAGTCTGCTTGGTTAATATTGTTCTTTTTTCCTATGGGCTTGCAAACCCTTTCAGTTCCTGAGTCCTTTCTCTAACTGCTCCATTGGGGACCTCATTCTCAGTCCAATGATTGGCTGAGAACATCTGCCTCTACGTTTGTCAGGCTCTGACAGAGCCTCTCAGGAGACAGCAGTTTCTTTACAGTTTCTTTCTTTTTAGGAATGTATAGACTTCACACACACACACACACACACACACACATACACACACACACTTTATATTCATTTGAAAGCAATAACTATTTTGAAAAGTAGTCAGAATAATTTTATTGACTTGTTTTCTCTATAAAACCTAAATTTTTAAGTTTCTCTATTTTTCAGTTGTTGATGATGTTCAATGTTTTAGTTGTTGCTATTGCTTTTGTCTAAACATTTTGAACTTTGTCTATTGTCTTTATATATGTTTTTGTAACTTAATATATGGACTTAAAATTTGGTTATTCAAAGAAAATTGAATGATCATTCTGTAGTAGATGCAAAGAAAATAAGAGTTATATTTTAGTGCTTCTCAAATATCAAAATTTGAGAAAATTAAAGTTCACACCCATAGTTTATAAAGTTCATGTGCTGATGAAAAATTATGAAAGATGGAAAAAACCTGCAACATATGCAGATTTGAAAGGAATAATATGAAGCTAGAGATAGAAATAGAGGCTATTTGTGGATGAGAAAGAAGACCTGAATTCAAGTCACCAGTACTCCCATAAAAAACTAAACTTTGCTGAGTGTGAGCCTGAAACCCCAGTGTCATATGGGAGAGAGACAGGAGGATTTTTGGGACTTGCTTGCATCCAGTCTAACCCTAGGCTAGTCAGTGAGAGACTAGACTCACAATAACAAGGTGGAGAGATGTAGACCACGCCCCCTCTGGCCTCTACACATGCATACCATTACAGACAATCACATGCACATATGCATGCGATGCACACTTGCATATAAACAATTTTTTTAACAATTTTTTTTTCAAAAAAGGAGAAAAGAAAAATATAGCTTATTAGTAACATGTAGAGCTTGATATATTAGTAATGAATTGAGGAATAGATGTTAATAACATTTAATCACTGAACGTTTTATATAATAAAATTGATCAAAAATGTACTGTATTATAATTTTTATCTATGCTTACAATCAGTTTTATCTATGAGCACTAAAGCACCAAATGTAACCTAGATTTATCTTGATGGTGTCCTTGAATGCTTGCATCAACCTGAGTTTGTTTTTTATCATTTTATTATTATTATTATTATTATTATTATTATTATTATTATTATTATTTTATCTAGCCTTGGGTTTTCCATCTCATATGTTGTCTTTTGTGGTCATACTTCCCACTCCCATCTGAACTTAGTTGAGTTCTTATCACCTTCTTTCTGAGGCTTAACGTTCTTTTTCGTTCACCTGCTCATAAGAAGCCTCTACTACATTAGCAAAAACTGAATGACAGACCCAGAGAAGTAAACCGTTTTTAATGTTCAACTGTGGATATTCTCTATGTCTCTTAGTCTGGTTTATGAATCCCACATAATGTGTTCTAAGGTCTAATGTCTTCAGCTATTATGCAGTGACTTAGCATTGTGTTGCCTTCATTGTGTCATGTGAAAAAATATCAAAGGTCTTACTTGGCTTTTGTCCCCTTCTGTCATGGAAAAAATAATTCTCTAGAATGTTTGATATTGAAAGTGATTTTTGGGAGGGAGGAGTGATACACCATATATCATATATATATATATAT
>JADRCC010465655.1:0-21715 GCA_019843855.1 Hylomyscus alleni
TATATATATATATATATATATATATGTATATATGTGTGTACATACATATATACACATATCATAATACATATATGTCTTATGTTAAACATGCTACAATAATAATCATAGAGGAGATCATTAGTATGGAAGGAAGGGACAGTATAGAAATTTGAGAGGAGGGAGGGACAATTGAGAGTGATACAAAGACAGGGACAAAGTGCTGAGAACATTCTACAAAATTAATGCACTGGTATTCAAAATTTCAAGTGTAAGTTTTCAAGGAGAAAAAATTTAAAAAATCATACAGAATCAGAAAAAGACCCCAAATCCTGGGCAAAAGACCCAATGCTTTGAAACTACTAGAGGAAAATAAAAAGAGAAATGTATCAACAGACACAGGTGATGGTTTTCTAAATAGGACTCCAATAGCTTCAGGAATCAGAAGAGTTGAGATTGCATGAATTAAAATGCCTTTGCACGGCAAAGAAGAAAACCACCTAAGTGAAGTGAGAACCTATGGAATGAGACAAAAATCTTTATTAGATACCAAACTAAGCATCAAAAAAATAATCCAATTGTAAATGGTCTAATCAAATAGCTTTTATATTATTTCATTAATTATTTTATTTATTTACATTCCAAATGTTGATGCCCTTCTTAGTCCCCGTCCACTAGTTCCTTACCCCCTTCCTTTTGCTTCTGTGAGGGTGCCCCCTACATCCACCCACTCCCATTTCACCCCTACCATCCCCCTTCCCTGGGGCATCAAATGTCTACAGGATTAATACATCTTTTCCTAGGCTAGATAAGGCAGGCCTCTGATACATATGTGCCACAACAGACCAGCCCACGTATGCTCTTTGGTTGAAGGCTTAGTCTCTGGGAGCTCTGAGGGTCTGAGTTAGTTAGTTGTTTTTCTTCCAGTGGGGTTTCAATTCCCTCTAGCTCCTTCAGTCCTTCCCTTAACTCTTCCCTAAGGGGTTCATGACCGCTGTCCAATGGTTGGCTGCAAGTGTCTGTATCCATCGCAGTGAGCTGTTGGTAGAGCCTCTGGCAGGACCCCCATGCTAGGCTCCTGTCTGCAAGCAGAAGGAAGCATTTTTCAATGGATAGGTAAACGATTAATAGTTGCTTTAAAAGTTGTCCATCAATGAAACTCAAGTCAAATTCTATATTGAGAGTTCTTCTTACATCATTCATAAGGTCATTTTTCATCTAGGAAATAACAATTAAACCAGAAAACCTGGTGATGATGTGGAGGGAAAGGAACTCTTTGTTTTTATTAGATATTTTCTTTATTTACATGTCATATGATACCTCCTTTCCCAGTTTCCCCTCCAAAAAAATAAAAAAAAAACAGAAAGAATAAAAATGAAAACAAACAAACAAAACCCCGTCCCCTCTCTCCCTCCCCCTACTCACCAACCCACCCTCTCCTGATTCCTGGCCCTGGCATTCCCCTACACTGAGCCATAGAACCTTCACAGGGCCAAGGGCCTCTCCTCTCATTGATGACTGACTTGGCCATCCTCTGCTACATATGCAGCTGGAGCCATTAGTCCCACCATGTGTACTCTTTGGTTGGTGGTTTAGTCTCTGGGAGCTCTGAGGGTACTAGTTAATTCATATTGTTGTTTATCCTAAGGGGCTGCAAACCCTTCAGCTCCTTGAGTCCTTTCTCTAGCTCCTTCACTGGGGACCCTGTACTCAGTCCAATGGATGGCTGTGAGCCTCTACTTCTGTATTAGTCAGGTACTGGCAGAGCCTCTCAGGAGACAGCTATATCAGGCTCCTGTCAGCCAGCACTTGCTGGCATCCACAATAGTGTCTGGATTTGATGATTGAATATGGAAGGATTCCCAGGTGGAGCAGTCTCTGGATTGTCCTTCCTTCAGTCTCTGTTTCATAGTTTGTCTCTGCAACTCCTTCCATGGGTGTTTTGTTCCCCCTTTTAAGAAGGAATGAAGTATCCACACTTTGGTCTCCCTTCTTCTTGAGTTTCTTGTGGTTTGTGGATTATACTTTGTGTATTCCTATCTTCTCGGCTAATATCCACTTATCAGAGAGTGCATACCATGTGTGTTCTTTTGTGATTGGGTTATCTCACTCAGGATGATATTCTCCAGATCCATGGGAAAGGAACTCTTACCTATTGTTTTTGACAGTGCATGCTGCTGGTGTGAATATTGCAGAAATGGAGGTTTCTCAATAACTGAAAATTGTTTTGCCAAATAATGTTAAGTATACTACTGCTGAGTCAGTGCTGCAAGGAGTCTATTTCAGCAAACCAGAGAGGCGCTTCCAGACTCATATTTACTGCATGGATGTTCACAATGGACAAGCTATGGAGTCTGCCTAGGTTCCCATCAATGGATTTTCATTGATAAAGGAAATGTCTTTACACATCACAGAACAGGATCATGGGATGTGTAGGGAAAACACATAGAACTAGAGACCATTCTGTTAAATCACATAAAACACAACTATGAGATAAATGTTACACTTTTCCTTCTACATGATGTTCTAGTTTAAAATTTAAAAAACCTCAAATGCAGTAAAGTAGAAGTACATTTCAGAGAGAATAAGGGATCAGCAGAAGGATAAGAACAGTGTCATGGTTGAAAACAATCACAGTGCATTTGAAATGTATGTAGAACATCATAGCAAAACTCACTGCTGGGAAGGAACAACAAGGAGTATATGGAAGGGCTCAGAGGGAGGAAAGGGGAGGGAGAAATGCTGAATTATATTATAATCTTAATTTTAAAAGTAATAAAAAGAAAAAGAATACCTCAACATTTTACATTTAGAATATCTTATAATTACAATAACAAGAAGCTATGTTCCACTTACCAAAATATTAAAAGAAAGTATCTTTTCGACAAATGATGTAATAATTTATCAAAAATTATTAAAGAGAGAAAAGAAAAACCACAGAATAGACACTATAAGACATATCTGACAGTGCATTCACACTTAAAATAGTACTGATTTTATTGGTATTATTAGTATACAAGTCTTAATGAAATTGGTGTGTATTAGATATTAATTATAATAGCTTTAGTTACTAATGAACTCAGGAATCATCTATAATCTACGGCAGACAATTCTATAAATGTTTGAATAAGAATCTTGAGAATGCAGTTTTCTTTCTTTTTTTTTCTTGGATATTTTCTTTATTTACATTCAATTGTTATCCCCTTTCCTGGTTTCTCTCACTCTCGGAAATACTCTATCACATCTTCCCTCCCCCTGCTTCTATGAGGGTGTTCATAGAAGGTTCACCAAGGATCTCTCCATCCATTGGTGCATGACAAGCCCATCCTTTGCTACCTATGGAGCTGGAGACATGTGTGCTCCTTTGTTGATAGCTTAGTCCCTGGGAGTTCTGTGGGGGGGAGGGTCTGGTTGTTTGATATTGTTGTTCTTCCTATGGGGTTGCAAATCCCTTCAACTCCTTCAGTTCTTTCTCTAATTCTTTTATTAGGGACCCCACGCTCAGTCCAATGGTTGGCTGCTAACATTTGCCTCTGTATTCGTAAGGCTCTGGCAGGGCCTCTCAGGAGAATGCAGTTTTCTAAAGAGCATTCTCAATAATCAAAAAAATTGAGTGTTCATAGAACTACAGATAAAACATTAAGATAACTTGGCTCTCACCTGCTAGAGGCTAGAAGGACAGCTCAGCAGAAAGTAAGGACTTACTACCACATCTGTCTACTTGAGTCTGATCCTTGGAACTTTCATGGGAGAAGAAGAAAACTGATTTTGGCAAATTGTTCTCCCATCCCCACACATGAGCTTGTGCATTATGAGTGCCTATACCCTCTCACACACACACAAACACATACCAGAGTTTTAACAAAGTGGTAGCATGGCAAACATTAACAATTAGACAATATATATAAAATGTTAGTGAAGGAATAGGGCAGCAGGAACTCTAAGCTACTGCGGTAATAGTGCAATTTGTTTACACATTTTACAACAACCAATAATTCTAAACTGAAAAAAATGCATACTGCGTTGTCTCAAAGATCTGAGGATAACACTCACCATGACATTTTAAATATCATTTTCAGGAAAAAGTAATGAAATATGAACATCCATATGACAACATAAATGAATATGTAACCACAAGCAAAACTTGGAGTAAGAAGAAAGATTTGCAAGGATATAAAACACTTTGTGAATCTAGAATAAAGCCTAACGAAACTGTGAAGTCCATGGTTCTGATTTTCTGCAGAATGGGAAGGATGGTGACTAGTAAGGGCACAGTGCAGATGTGGAGTTCTACAGTCATGGTGATGGTTTTTCTCTCTCCTAGAAGCCACTAACTGTCAATAGAGCCTGTCAGGGATGGAGGCTCATGAGTCCCTTCCATTTCCATGCTAGAATGTCTAGTGGACTTATCTTAGGAAAGTTTTGTACAGACAACCACAGTGGCTATAAGAATTACTTGTTTTAAAAACAAATCACAGTGTTCTTCTACTTTCAAAAATTGTGTCAACACTACGTACTTGCTATCACCTTTCTTTGAATGTAGGAACCGCTCCATCTTTCCTAACTTTTAGATTTACTTCCAGTCGATATACCTGTTCAATATTCTTTGACACATCCTTGACTGATATGAAGTTATCTGAGTTTCTCCACTCTTTCTTATGGTTTGAATTATCATATGGCCTTGATATAGAAAAATCATAAGCACTTTTGCAATCTTAGATCATATCTACCTGGTGGCAGGTTTATAAACACATCTTAAAACTACAGATTTCAGGACGAGTTTATTAATGACTTTGAACCATTTGATTGTTTACTAAGTATTGTTTTTATTCAACTATTGCTCATTTAAAAAAGTGTAAAACAAAATCAAAATAATAAATGCAATGTTACTGGATAAGTTTAAGAAGGATTTGAAATTCTCCCTTCTCATATATCTCTAACTTTGTTTTTAATGATCTATGCCAAATCCTGAAGTCTGCATTTTAAAGCCTATTGGACAATGATGACAGTGTCCTGAGAGGCTGTGGACATACCATTTTCTGAAAATGGCTTTGAAGCAGCTTTCTCTGACGAGGATCTTAGTTTTAGGTCTGTCTTTAAGCACATTTTTGGTTTTGTTTCAACGAAACATATTTGTGGGACAGTAGCCAAGAGAATGCTCCACTTAGGAAAGGAGGGGGACTGTTTTGTTTCCTTTTTTGTTCTGAGGCTATTCTTGCTTAGAGAGAGCACAGGATGTCATCAGATGTCCATATCTGAGCAGGAGAGATGTCTTTGACGGCATCATTTTGCTCCAAAAATCAGTAGCTTTCCAAGCAGCACAGATGCCAGTGACCTCCTTAGTTACTGCCATATTTATAAGCTTTAATAGAAAGCTATTGTTCACCCAAAGCTATATCAACTTATCTTTGTGCATTTCCCTCCAAAGGTGAATTTACTTACAACTAAAGATTAATGTTCTAAAGGTATGCCATCCTCAAAATGTTTAACATCGTTGGGGAATAATTTTTAGTTTCTTATAAAGTGAATGCAGAATCAGAATCTAAACAAAGGTCCTGATGAGTGCCAGTACTGAGAAACTATTTTTATCAAAATTACATTGGGTCATTTTTTGGGTAAGTTTATTACTTAACACTTCATAGTAAGGTGCTTGAGGAAAGCCTATGCAAACTCACCCCACCCTTCAGCATCAGCCTGGGGACTGCCCCCTTGCTGCTGATGGGGTAGTTTATCTCTTAGCAGTCAAAGCTCCAGCAGTGGAGCCAGGATTTGCACTAGTTATGGAGCTGCAGCCTTGCCAGTCTTCTTGTGCCCCAGCTTCATCCTCTATAAGATGGGCAGGAGCAATATACAGCATGTTTGCAAAGGTAAATAAGTTAATAGGATGCCCGCCATGTACGCACGAGACAGATTTGACCAATGTGTCTCCCTTTACCATGAGGAGATGACAGTGTCCACAGATGATAAATTAGTGCAGATACTACTTGTATATTGTATAAATTATGAGGTGTCTTTTAGAAGAGCTGTAGGCATGGTAATTGTTTTTAACTATAGGAGGGGCAAGAATAGGAGTGACAGTAGACCCACCTTTCCCAAATCAGAGAACAATAGTAATAATAATAAAGACAAGTATTTCAGTTATTAACGTCAGTTTTCTTCAAGGTTTTCATAAAAATTAAACAAGGAATGTAATAATTCATATGCAATATGGGAGTTAGAAATTTCCAAATTTATAATCTATACTATAGACGATATCTCAAATTAGTTTACAAATTTAATGTATTCTTCACACAAATTTCTCTTCTTTGGTTGAAACTGAAAAATTAATATTAAAATTTTCTTAGAAACAGAAAGAGTTAAAATGAACCTAGGTAATTTTGATGAACAAAACTGAATGATTATTTTGCTGAATAACAAAACTGATATAAAAGCTATGGTAATTCAAATACTGTAGTGCTGGACTGGATATCAAAACTTATATAAAAGCTATTGTAATTTACATACTGTAGTACCGGACTAAATATCAACTAACAGAACAGATCAAACTGTAGAAATAGTCGCAGTTTTGCAATACAAAATTTATGAGAAAAAAATAATTGAAGAATACGAAAATTGTCTTTTTCATCAACAGGTTAATTTAGTTGTATGTCCACATGAAAATATAAAACCTGAAAGATAAAGAATAAACTTCTTAAAGATTTAACATTGTTTTTTGGATTAGCTGTAGAACTGGTTTCTTAAGTAGGAAACTGATATCACAAAGTGTAAAGAAAGGAGTAAGGTGTACCTCAATAAATTCATAAATTCTATTCTTAAAACATATCATTGGTAGAGTAACAGAAAATAGGTCATGGAGTAGGACAGGCATTTGTAATACACCTTTGACAAGGTCTCTTATCTAGAGTTCATTAATCAATTGAAAGGTCAAATAACACAATAAAAAATAGACAACATTTAAATAGTCTTTTTTTTTACCAAAAAAATACTAATAAACTCATAGGAAGATATTACGTCATATTAGTAACATCTCTAGTTACTAGAGAAATGGAGTCAAGATGAGATGTCACATCAACCAACTAGAATAGATGTCAAGATGAGATGTCATATCAACCAACTAGAATAGATGTCAAGATGAGAAGTCATATCAACCAACTAGAATAGAAAAATTAAAACAAAAACCATTACCAAGCATCAGCATGGATGCAGAAGGAGCTCATATACTTCCCGCTGCTGGTGCTTGGTCACATACAAATTCACACTGCCTGTCAGTCTTGCTTTTTATTGTATCCCCTTCTGAGGTAGTAAATCTTTTTTATATTGCTATCTAAAATTATGACAAAGGAATATTAATTAATGGCTTTTAATTCAGATATTTATGTATTATAAGCATGCTGTTATTTGCCTTGGAAATAATTATATATGACCGCTACTTGTCAAATATAAACTATAACCATCTATGAAAGCTACTCAACCTTTGAGAATTTTGTAGAAAGGTATAGAAGTAACTTTCTAATCATTCCTTTTTAATTTCCATTAACACTGGCAAACTGATTATGCTACAAATGTATTGTGGGTTGTTTTTCTTCTTTTTTTGTAGAACTCAACAGCACTTCAATGAGTTCCCACAGCAAGGCAGACTCTTCCATGTTCCCGCCACACCCCTCAAATATCTACATTTCAGTTAAGGGGTAAAAAAAGGAAACCAATTGAAAGGGGTAAAATATGCCCCATGTTCCATAGCCAGGGAAGCTAAGTAAATAATGCAAGGAAGAAAAGGTCGAACTGAGGCTGCGCGTGGATTTCATAGGTACTGTGGCCAGGGCAGAAAGCCTCAGATAGGAAACATCCCCTAGGGGGGCAAGAAGATAGCCATGCTGTTGAGATACTATTACAGCAAGTAGTAAAAATACAGCAAGGACAGTAGCATAGGTCTCAAAAAACTTCACATGAATGAGCCAGTTGTTTTCCTACCTTAAAACTTCATTCAGGCTTTCATTCTCTCTCAGCAGTAAAGCCTTTGTATTTGCATTCTAGAACCAGTCCTGAGCTCAGCAGTTAAAGCCCAGGAGGTAAAAGCTTTGTGTAATTGAAATTAACATGATCTTTTTCTTCAGAAGCACAGGCTGAGATGGGCAGTGGAGCTTCTGCAAACCAGGTTGAGAGTCAAAGAACGGGTTCTTGTCTCGTCTATGCACCTATCACATTCCATAGAGACGTTGGTCTCTAACGTCAGGCCTTGAATTTCTTATACTAGAAATGGAACGGATGGGTTGACTCAAGAGTCCTCAGTTCATGTTTCTTAGGGGACCCGGGTATTTCAGTAACCGAGCCTGTACTGCTCTACTCTCTGACTCTCTCTAGTTTGGCTCACCAAAACCTGCGGTCTTCTAGTGCGACCATTGCCCTCCTTAGTCATCTTCTGACCTCCTGGTGAAATGAACTCTGAAGGATTCACAGTCCTGTAGCACAAAGCTGCAGCCATGCTGTCTAGTTAAATTCTCTTCCATTTAAAGGGGCTGCTCTCCTTATTCTCTTCACCCTTGTTGTCCTGGGAAGCACCGTGGCCTTCATGTATTTGGGAGAAGTCAGGAAAACCTAGGTGAAGAAACGGCAATGCATGTCAAGTTTCCTCAGTGTCCAAAAGCAGAGTCTATTACATCAGGGTTTAAACATGTATGGAATGATTTGTAAGCATTTGCCTTTTTGATCTATAGCCAAGGCAGGTAACATGACTGGGAGCACTGACGGAGTCAAAATATTTCTTCAATAGTCCCCAGAGCTTATTTTTTTTCTCTAACCGTAATCTAGCTCAGCCCTTAATACACAAATTGCAGGCACTTTTGCCAGTAGATTTCAAGTTGTCCAAGGGTGCACCCTGTTCTTCAGTCATTTCTTTAGCCTAATAGCAGAACACTGAGGCAACAGATCACAGGCTCAATGCATCCTCGAAGGTTGACTTCTGTAACTGATTTTCTGCCTTCAGTTTTTTGACTCTCAAGTCACCTGTCTTATCACAATACTTAGTGTTTAGACCTTACAATGTCATTTTTTGGCTCTGATCAATTTTTCCAGATAGGTATTCTTTCCCTCCTCGTTTCTACCATATCTTTTTTTTCCTTAGAAATACAGGTTAAGAGTATCAAATTACATATTTGAAATTCTTCGCATACTAAATTTATATACATCCAGCATAGTTGGAAAATTTCTTTCTGAAAGTATATTCAATATTAGATAAAAATAAAGTTATCAATGTATTTTTATTTTATTTTTTATTGATTTATTTTTTTACATCCTAATCGCTGCACCCCTTGATTCCCCCACCCCCACAGAGTTCCCCTCAGACCCTTCTGCTACACATGTGCCAGGTCCCTCTATCCTGCCCCATGAATGCTCTTTGGTGGCTCAGTCTCTGAGTGTGCCAAGCTTCCTGGATAGTTAACTCTGCTGGTCTTCCTGTGGGGTTCCTGTCTGCTTTAGGGCCTTAAATCCCTCCCCAAACCCTTCCATACGAGTCTCCACCTCTCTCCAATGCTTGGCTGCAGGGGGTAACAGCATCTCTTTCTGTCAGCTGCTGGCCGGAGTCTCTAAGAGGACAGTTATGCTAGACTCCTATCTGAAAACATAACAGAGTATCAGTTTTATTTCTTTAGGTAACATTTTTCTTTAACTTTTAAAAATTTTATAAACTTAGTATAAAGGAACTTGAAAATACATGAAAACCTCACAAAACAAAATTATTGTTTTTCTAGTTACAATTTTGTTTCTGCGACTTAGGATTGAGTTGTGAATAAGTACGTAGATATATTCAGGTACCTGAAGTATAAATTTTAATGTGATGCTTCACAGTTGTTTTTCTGAATGACTATCCTAACTGTAAAATTCACTGAGCTCGATAAACTTTGAGTCTGGTTAATTTTGTTTCTACCATCTTTAACTAACTACCTGACCCTTGCAGTCAAGTCCAGCATGCACCCTCTCTTTGTCCACTCTGTCAGTCTAGATGTCAGCTCTTCCACATCTTTCCTACTTATTATAATTATCCCACTACACTGGAACCAAGTGAGTGCAAAAAAAATTAAGAATACTTTATTTTAGTTACTAAAGCTAACATGTAGCATGTAGGATGTGACCCAGAATAGGCAGCAAAAAGATTGCTACACGTGTGTCACAAAAAGGGGGTACCTTCGGCTATGGGGAGCCAAGGAATAAAAAGTGATGAGACAAATATAAAAAATAAGACCAAAGAAGAACCAAATACTTAACATATTATTCAAGAAAGATAATTGCCAGTCAACGGTTGAAACCTGGTTCCAAGTTAGAGTGAGAAAATATAAGAAATAAATATAAACCATCCTCAGGGACTCGAGGCCTTAAGATTAAGATTGTTATTCCTATGATATGTTATGAATTGGCTAAAAAATAGCGTAACTAACTGAAGAAAAGACACTTCCTCATGGGTTATTAAAAGCAATCTGATAACATACACTGATGCTTACTGCAGAATATCTAAGTAGTGTAGACAATGGTCTACCATGAGTGCAGTGCTAACATACTATCACAAATATTCAGAATCTGTTGTTTGCTGAGATATACAAATGCTGCCAGGAAATATGTATAGAACATAAGAATATAGAGTAAAAAAATGATGAGATTAGTGCCCGTTCTCCAGAAGTTAGGGAAAGACAAGTGCATTTGTCATACTCTGTTTACATTATGAAGTAACCTGGTGTTAGTTTTATTTAAGCTCAGTTATGAAATTCTAAATTCATAAATTTAGACTCTTAAGTCCCCGTAGCAAAACACATCTTCCTTGGGGGTTATTAAATCCATTAACCTTGCAAAGGGAAGGTTAAAAGGACATGTGCATGCTACATTCTCCCAGCATGAAAGAGAACAGGCAGCAGCCTGTGTGAACTGCTGGTAGGGTTCAGCGAAAGGCTTGTACGAGCAGATGATCAGCTCTGTTCTTGCTAAAATTTGGCAAAGAAATATATTATGGTTTCTTCAGATGACAGCATCATAATTCATTTAGCTCCCCCTACCTTTACACAAAAAGGCCAAAACCCCACAGGAAATGTGAGCACTGACATTTTCTACCAAGGATCAAAAACTGACTATTCTGCCAGAAATTGAAAACAATATACCTAAAACAGTAAATACACAGTAACGCGTTGAAAGAAGCAGGCTCTTGGACTGGCCAGTGACACAATCCATCATTTCTATTTTAACTTCTGATGGATAGAAAGGTAAAAAAAAAAAATATGTGTTTGGATTGGCACACTTCCATGCAAATATAATGAAAACCAAATGAATGTGAAAGAACCTCTTTGCATTAATTTGCAGATTATGTCCCAAAGATTTATGCTACACACTGTGCCTTTAATGGCAAGTTTGATTATACATTTCTAGCTGATTTCCAGGCAGTTAAAAGCTAGCTTAAGGGCTCTCTAGAAGGCATGATTTCTTTGCTTTCTACAAAATGCTAAGACTTCTTTATCATTCTGTATTCAGTCATGAACTCAGCTGCACAAGCCTAACGTAAAGATTTTATGGGCCAATCTATCATGTGAATTCGTGAACAAGAATACAAGCCTACTCATGCAGACACTAAGGGTGGTTTCCATTTTTATGAATGAAAAAGAACCCTGCATAAACATTCTTTATTTAAAGTTTTAAACGAAGAGAGATGCAAAGCAAAATGGGAACATTTTGTTTTATATGTCAATATCTTGTAAGAGGGGCAAAGCAAGGCATCCGGCTCCATGATTCCCAAGGCAGCTGTATCTCCTTTGCATTAAGTACATAAATGAGATTTATGGCTACTGACCTAATCTTAGATGCCACAATGTACAGCAGGAACAGCTTTCTGGAAAACTTAATTTAAAATTATGGTGTTAACAAAAGCACTTTAGGAGGCAGACATCCACACATGCATCCACGCGCCTGACCATAGACAGGAGCCACGGCTATTTGCATGAAGCTGTAGAATACATTTCAGAGATAATTCAAATCTATATTTTGCTCTCTATAACCTTCATGTTTATGAGCTTCCAAATAAAGGCATATCACCAGACAGTCTACTTTAATCATTAAAGGTCATTTAACACCAAATATTCATAAATTTAGGTTTAGTGAATGATATAATGTACAGTATTTGAACCTGGTAACTCTCTCTTTTTGTATTCTAAAAGTAAGCTTCTTCCCCCCCTAAATTCAAAGCACAGTAGAGAGAAGAAAAACGTTAGGAAGTTATTGTCTCCATTCAGTAGGCGAGGCTGTGGCACTGCTCACCTAGCAGGAATCACCATATGCTTGTCTTTGAAACAAAAATCAAATATCAAAATCCATTAAATAAAATTTATAATGATGGGAATCAAATCAACAATTTTATTATTCAGCTCTTCTATAGCCTGATGGCCACATAAAACAAAAACCCTGCAGTGGTGTGGGTATACTCAGCAAAACATGGATTAAAAAAAGTATACTGTGCATATTTAGAGGTGATAATTGTAGAATATAAAGTTTTTCAAACAGTTTCATTTGAATACTGAAATGTTCATAGAAAGTAAACATAAACCTATCATTTCCTGAAGCAGATAAATAATGCTATTATTATACAACAAGCAGATGGGCTGTCTGAGATTCATTGGATCTCTGAAATTAAAAAGCAACATTCAAAAGGACTGCAATCTCTCTAAGGTAACTGAAGATTCCCTTCTAAATTCCTGTCTTAGTTTGGGTTGTTCCAGAATGCCCCAGACTAGAACCTGGACATGGGTAGTTATTTCTTTGGGCGATAACCCCAGGACAGTGCACTGAGGAACCATAGGATGTGAAATAGAGAAGGAAAATGCTTATGAAACCCCTCCAAAAACAGTTCATGATTATGTGGGGCCCACCAACTAATTCTTTATTTTGTGCTTCAAACACACTCATCAGAAGGATACTATAATGGAAAGATATGCTAATTCCAAATTTCTGTTCTGTCTCCCACTGCTGAAGATGGGTGAAGGTATTAATAACTTCCCAACCTCCCCAACATAGGGGGAGGTTGAGTAGTTTCTCTGGCTACAGAGAAAGGCCTTAGGCAGAGGAAAAGAGAAAAGAATAGCTTAAATCTACAGCAGGAAACTATCACTTGGCCAAGGACTGGGTGTGGGTAACAGTGAGATGACACATAGAATTTGGTGCTCAAATGCCAAAGCAGTTTTGAAACTATTGACTGTCCTTCTGGAAATAAGTCCCCAGGATGGAGACTGACTGGATTTTTCATAAATCTAATGTTTTACATGTCCTAAAACACTTAGAAAATGATCACACTTGTAACAATAATTCACATATTTGTATAGATCAATCTGATATTTTGCAATCAATATATTTTGGTAATTTCAGAAGAAATTAATATTACAGTTGAGAAAACATGGTGAGAAGTGAGAAACAGATAACTGGGAGGTGTGAGGACTGACTGCCTTCCATGAACAGGGTAGGAAAGGACTGGAGACCTCCAGAGCAGAGGGAAAGCTCTGGGGTAAAGGGAGAGAATCTGTCTCAATAGATAAGATAGAGAGCAATGGAGAAAACCAGACAATGCCAAACCCTGGCCTCTACATGAAAAGGCATCACATGCACTTGCACAAACACATGCTATATATACAGCACACACATGTATACATACTGAGGGCATATGAATGTATACATGCAAAACAAGAAATTAATGTTAATACTAAACAATATGACAAATTAGACAAGTTTAAAGATACAAAGGACTCAATGGATGGTCTGGCCTGGATTACTTGCATAAATTACAGCTGCATTAATATCATGAATGAGTTATCTTGTTTTCTACAACAATATATTTAAAATTTTTCATACTGATATTTTTATAATATTCTTTCATTTCCCAAACTTCTCCTGGATCTTTCCTGCATCCTTATCCATTAAATTTTACGTTTTATCTTCCCTACTATCTCAAACTAAATTCTTCTGAAACCAAACCAAACAAACACAAACAAAAATACCATAAAATAAACAGAATCACAAAACAAATCAAAACCCCAACTTAAGCAAAAATTAAAAACCACGAAATTCATTTTGGTTTGGTCAATACTCCTGATCATGGGTCCAAATGGAGTACGGTTGATATATCCAGTGTCATTCCATTGGAGAAAACTGATTTTCTCTTAGTAGGTACCACGTGTAAATAGCTTCTTGTTTAGGGACATCGTGCCAGCTTCCCCTTCCCAGGCTGGGATTGTGTCTGGTGTGAACATGTTCAGGTCTTGTGCATTCTGTCATCACTTCTGTGAGTTCATACGTTCACAGGCCCATTTTATCTGGAAGATACTGTTTTCTTTGAATTCATACCACCTCTGCTCTTAGTGTCTATTAGCTCTCTCAGAGATCCCTGAAACTTGAGGATTCAGAGTTTGATAAAGACATTCCATTTAGGGTCAATTGCTCCAAACTCTCTCACTATCTGCACATTGTTGAGTTGAAAGTCTCTGTTAATTACCATCTTCAGTCAGAAGATTCTTTGATGAGGGCTGAATGACATACTGATTTAAGGTATAGCAGCACGCCCTTTGTACCCACGTCCTTTGTACTCATTCTACTGCTATGTTCCTCTAGGGCAGTACTTCCCCACCTTCCTAATGCCATGACTCTTTAATACAGTGCCTTTTGTTGTGGTGACTCCAACTATCACATGATCTTTGTTGCTACTACATAGCTGTAAGTTTGCTACTTGTATGAATTGTAATATAAATTAGAGTAGTAGGTTTTGCCCCTTGACCCATTACCTGTCTGGTTTTAGGTTCTTGGCAATTTTAGCAGTGTCAGGTATTGATTACATTTCATGAAGTGAACCTGTATTACAATTGGGATGGTTTTTTTTTTTTTTTAACTCCCATAAGATCTTCATGACTATTGTACCATGGTATCTTGCAGGAAAGTCACTGGTGTAGGTTACAGGTCTTGCAGTTGTGTGATACTGGTGCTTACTTTTCTCATCCAGTACTATGCATAGCTCCTTCTACCACAGGAATGCTATCCAGTAGTCATAAAGTTTCAAATTGGGGCCAACAATATACTATCTTGATGTTTTCCCAGGGCCAGCATGATGTCTCAGTGAGTAAATGACTTGAGATCAGTTCATGGAATAAAGAAACACTCTGTTGGCTTATCCTCTGACTTCCTCCACATGCATGGTCACACATGCACTCACACAACTAAATAAATAAATAGAAAAAAATAAAAGCCCATATAGCACAATGGTTAAAAGCTTTCAGGTCTATGTATGATGCTTGTGTTTGAGTTACCAGTTTAAACATATAAGATGTGCAAAACAGTGATTATGGCAGTGCTTAATATATTCAAAAATTTTACATTTAAGATTGAATTATATAGTGCCTCTGAATTCCTCAGACAACTGTCTATTTCATAGTAAATAGTGAGTGCTGTTAGTGATGATGATTGCTACTGTCAATGTTATGCCAGAGTTAGGAAGTAAAAACAGCAACTTTAACATAATATTGTATTATAAAGAAATAAAAATAAATAAAAGGGGCTAGAGGTGGCTCAGAGATACTCTGGTTGTTCATTCAGAGGAATGGGATTTGATTTCTAGAACCCACACGCAGACTAACAACTCTATATAACTCAAGTTTCAGGGTAACTGATGCCTTTTTTCCCCTCTGGGGGCACCAGGCATGCACATGGTGTAAGACATATATGTAAGCAAAACACTCAAACACATAATAAATATATAAGTAAAATATTCATTATTTCTTCAAAGGCAGTCCATAGTTTCCATATGGAAGGTTACAATTTCCTTGTGGTGCTCTTTTTCTATTAAATATGTTGTTCTCAATACAGTACACTTCATCTGAGCAGTTACTCATGAACTGCTTGTTTGAGTATGCTAAGAACCAAGAAAAAGCTAGTGGGCAAGAAAACAAATGATGAATCAGGAAATGTAAAGAACCTGACAGGTAAGGGCAATTTGCATCCACTCAAAGTAAAACGTAGATCAGAAGCGAGAGGTTTATTTGCTCATAGTAAAATGTGATATCCCATAATGGCAAAGAAGTAAATACTGACAATGCAAATGAATGATCAATGACCAATGTGAATGGTAGAAGTCACACTGCAGTCGCACATGCTCTCAGTACCTTGCTGTCATGCAAAGATCAAAAGTATACTCTAACAGCAAGGAGTTATGCTCTGCCTAACTCCAAGAAAAGGAGGAGATATCATAGCTATTAAAGGCAGAAGAGATAAACAGCAAGCACATCCGTTAAATAATTCCATAGGAAAAGTGTTGATCATGCAGATGTGGCCGACGTGGTGGAGCAGGCAATATAATCATGGCACTTAGGAGACTAAGGCAGGGACGGAGGTAATGAGTTTGAGGACAATCTATGCTAGAGAGTTAGTCCATTGTCAGTTTGAGGTACATAGTGAGACCTTATTTCAGAAAAATTATTAAGGAACACCATTAACACTATTAGTAAATGACCCTAACTGTATAAATTAACTAATACATTAATCAGCTTGTCAGACATAGGTAAATAAAGGACAAATGAATGAATTTAAAGCACATTGTAAGAAATTAAGTTTATATCAATCATTATAAATTGGCAATTGCATATCAGTACAGTAGGGTAGTGGGATAACATTAGGATCAAATAGGCACCAAATAGTTAAGATATATCAATTTTTAATCCATTTTAATTTTATGTTTAAAAGTGGAATGGGGCCGGATACATTCCTTTCTTTTAACTCCAGCACTAAGTGACCAGTTTTGAAAAGAAAACTAGTTTACCTTATAGAGCAACTTCCACAGGCACTCTAACAAACCCTTTCATTAAAACATTATATGCATGTGTTTTCCTGAAGGTATGTTTATGTTCACATATGCATGAGGGAGGCCACAGGGGCCAAAGGTTGCTTTGCATGCCTTGGAACTGGAGTCTGACCCATTTGTGAGGCACCTTGTGGATACTAAGGATGGAACTCTAGCCCAGTCTATAAGAGCAGTCAGGCTCCGTCTCTGAGTCACTGAGCCATGGTTCCAGACCCTTAAACTTCAAACACAGTTGGGTTTCAAATAATTTTGAAAATAAGTATTGTATAACTGCAAAATAAATGAGAATTTCCATCACTCCATCATTAAAAGAAATTTCTAAATAGACTTTAACCTAGATTTTTTTCTATAAAAAATAGTAACATGAAAGTTAGTGAAAATGTTATATATTTTCAATAAAACTAGTTGGTAATTTAGAAAAATCAAGCAGATTAATTAATGATCATAAGGATTTCCTCTGCCATTGCCTTAGTCATGGTTTCTATCCCTGCACAAACATCATGACCAAGAAGCAAGTTGGTGAGGAAAGGGTTTATTTAGCTTACTTCCACATTGCTGTTGATCACCAAAGGAAGTCAGGACTGGAACTCAAGCAGGTCAGGAAGCAGGAGCTGATGCAGAGGCCATGGAGGGATGTTTCTTACTGGCTTGCTTCCTCTGGCTTGCTCAACCTGCTCTCTTATAGAACCCAAGACTTCCAGCCCAGGAATGTCACCACCCACAAGAGGCCCTCCCCGCTTGATCACTAATTGAGAAAATGCCCCACAGCTGGATCTCATGGAGGCACTTCCCCAACTGAAGCTCCCTTCTCTGTGATAACTCCAGCCTGTGTCAAGTTGACTCACAAAACCAGCCAGTACAGCCATTTTAATTTGAAATTAAGTAATTTATTAAACCCTCAAATTCCTTCATACCTGGACATAGTTGAATGCAAGTTGCCCTCAGTATACTGTTGTTGTCAGCTGGCTTAAGAGCTCTCTGTTCAAAGCTGGTCTTCCTATCTGTACTCTCACCTATTTCCTTTCTTCCTGCAGTAACTGCATAGATTGAAATCAAAGACTCCTAGGACCCATCTGCATTTATACCGAAAAGAAAAGATGGAGAACTCCATTTTGTTCTTTTAATATAAAACCTGAATACTAGTATCATACCTAAAATATTTCTTAAATGTTTATGTCAAAATTGAGCTCATGTGTTTGTGTGCCTTAATGCTTAAGATACATTTTGTAATTATTTGAATGTTCCACTATCATCATATAAATACACTAAATAAAACCAAAAATAACCCAGTAAATAGGGAAAAGAGATTTAATTTCTATTAAGAAGAATTTTGACATTATGATTTTATATTTACAAATGAACTAGCTAGTTGTATTGGGCTTTCTGCTTTCTGTGAATAACCACCATTTGCTTGTATTTATGCACTCACACAATGGAATCCTATTCAGCTACTAAAGACAAAGACATCACGAATTTTGCAGACAAATGGTTGGAACTTGAGAATATCATCCTGAGTGAGGTAATGGAGAGCCAGAAAGGCACATATGATATGTTCTCAGTTATAAGTAGACATTAGCTATACAATACAGCTACAATCTACAGGCCAAAAATAACTGGGTAGTAAGGGGTCTGAAGGGAGGATGCACTAATCTCATTCAGAAGGGAAACATAAGCCGTCATTGGGGGTGGAGGGGGCGAGAGTACTGGATAGGAGAGGGCATGAGGATCAGGGATGGCAGTCAGGAGGGTGACCCTAGGTGAGACCCCTACTAGAGGGGTATATAGAGACTGAATTGACTACTTTCTGAAGCCAGAGTAAGGAGGGGGAAACCAATCAACCTATAAAACCTTCAACCCAAAATCTGTCTTGCCTACATGATGTACAGAGATAAAATGGAGCAGAGACTGAGGGAACAGCCAACCAATAGAGGCCCCAACTTCAGATCCATCCAGTGTGAGAGAGCCAATCCATGACACTATTAATGATAATCTTTTATATTTGCAGACAGGAACCTAGCATGACTGTCTCCTAAGAGGCTTCATCTAGCCACTGATGGTGAGACCCACAACCAAACTTAGGTAGAGCGGAGGGAGTCTTGAGGAAGAGTCAGGCGAAGGAGATCACAAGGAAAGCTACAGAGTCTTCTAAAGTCCGACCATGGGGGCTCACAGAACCTGGGTCCCCAACCAGAGAGTATGCAGGAGCTGGACTTTGGACTGGTACACATTTGTAGCAAGTGTGTAGGTGTTCATGTAGTCCTCTAACAAGTAGCTGTCTCAGTCTCTGTTCCCTGCCATTGGAACCCTTCCCTCTACCTGAACTGTCCCATTGGGTCCCAGTAGGAGAGGATGTGCCTAGTCCTGCTGGGACTACATATCCAAAGATGGGGTGGTACCCAAGGGGAGGTTTCACTCTTCTGAGGAAAAGGGAGGGGACAAAGAGAGGCGGGATTTGTAAGGATGGGAGAGGAAGGAGAGGAGGGAAAGGAGTGGTGATCAGGATGTAAAGTGAATAAAGAAATTAAAAAATAAATAGAAAAAACAAAGAAAGAAAAGAAAAGAAAGAGTGATGCTGGCTTTGGCTCTAAGTACACCACACAAGCCTATTATATCTTCCTAGTAAACATAGCTGCCCTGCTTTTTATTACATTGTTCCCCTAACTACTCATTTGTGGTAGTAATGAATAGGGAGAACGCTAAACTTTCAGAGATGGTTCATAGATAAATCATTTATCCTTTGACAAACTTAAAGGCTAAGTCAATCAATTCAACTTAATATAGTAAACCTCTATTGACTGCCTACTGAATGCTCAGTTCTGTAATGACATATATACTGTTGACGTCAGCAGTCAATAAGAAAAATAATCTCTCCTTTTATCAACCTTTTAACTTAGTCTGATAGGAGATCTTGTAAGAATATGCCAAAAGAAGATCCATATATATATATATATATATATATATATATATATATATATATGATTCTAAAACTTAAAAAGTACATTTTCTTTTGGTTTATTAAAAGTTGCATATGCCACGTGTGTGAACAAAAAAAAAACTTAAAAAGTGTTTAATTTAAAAATATTTAACTTTAATTTCACATGTGGAAAATATAATTTTTCTTGGATAAGAAAGAGGGAATGGTGGGGGTCACTCAAATAACACCCATGGAATGAAAGTCAAGAACCTAGCATTCTTACTGGATAGGCAATCATTACCCTTCATCTTTAATAAAAGTTAACTGTATTTAAGGAAAGTGAAACAACTTTAATTTGATAACCTAATGTAATAAATTAAGCGTGATGCATCATGTCTCCATTGAGCTAAGAGATGGGTTAGTATCACTGGTAATAGAGGTTGATTAAAAAGATGATAATTGGCTGACAGGATGAACATGAAATACAAAGAATAAAAGTGAGTTGCCGACCTTATATCCTAGACCCATTCACAAATGTACTCTGCCTTTTAAAAATATTTGTTTCAAGCAGAAGGCCCTATAATATGGAATGGAAATGACACCTAGCTTATAATTAGTTTGAGTAATAAATATGACCCAGAAATTAAAACATCTTCTCATTAGATCACTTACTTTGACCAATAAATAATCAAAGAAAGATGTCAAGTTGGATCAATAAAAAATAAATAGTATATAACCAGACCAAAGAAGGTGAATGGAATTCATGCCTCTATTTGAACTTGTCAGTAAGAAAGATCAATGGAAAATTCTGTTTCCATATTAAATCATGTGTTAAGGAATAGATGCAGGGAGCTGTTCCTATCTTATTTCAAACAGAACTTCAGCTGCTTTTGGAACTGGTCTAGAGCAAGTTCTTCTGAAATAGGCAATCTTATTTCTAAAGTGGAGTCTTAAATTTTTTGCCTTTAGTTAACTGAAAGAAAAAGCAGACTTTGACAAGAAAGAAAATGTGTTTTGTATGCCTAAGGAAAATATGATAAAATACAGAATAGAATTAACTGTGGAAAATGAAATCATGAAAGTATAGTATTACTATCCCTTCTCTTACATTAGAGGTGTGAAAATTGATTTGAGGAGCTATAAAAGCAAAGTAATTTGACATGAAAATGGAAGACAGACTTTTTTGTAGTTGTTTTGTTTAAGATAGGGTCTCACTTTCGATAAGGCCTTGAATTCATAGCCATCCTCCTGCTACAGCCTTCCATGGATCAGAGAGGAAGCAGTCTTATTGTTTTGAGGCTTGTGGGGAGATGTAGAATAACATCTACTCCACATAGCCCAGAAGATGCAGGAAGACTGATGTCTCTCAAATCCATCATGGTTATCCAGTGACTGTGCTTGGAATGATTCAAAGGGTGATACACAACTTGCAGGCAGTCACCAGCTGATGAATCTCACCTGAATGAACCCCTCATCTCTGGGATGTTATTGAGGAGAGCAGAGAGTGTCTCATGTAGCTGTACTTCAACACAGTGACCATCACCCCCAACCCAGAGAGAGCAGCTACTTAATGAGTGGACTTTGTATTCTTGATTGGGCTTTCACTACTCTGATGACTTCTTTTGTTCGTTCATTCTTGTTTTGTTTGGTTTTGTTTTGTTTTTCCTACAGTTTCAATCTCCTTAATTATTACTGGTCTGTTTAAGTTATTTATCTCCTCTTGGTTTAACTTTGGCAATTTGGATGAATCTGGAAATGTTTTCATTTCCTTTAGATTTTCCAACTTAATGTAGCATTGATCTTTAAAAAGAATTTCCTTATGTATTCTGAATCTCTTTGATATCTGTTGTAATGTTTTGTTACCCCTTCATTCCTGATTCTGTCAATTAGGGTTATATCTTTCTTCTGATTTATTGGACCAAGAGAATGTCAATCTTGTTTATCTTCTCAGAAAAAAAAAA